>CAVNYN010270320.1:0-121045 GCA_963692815.1 Nyctanthes arbor-tristis
AACGCTTTTATTAAACTTAAAATAGCATAGAAAATTGGAGGTGCGGGGAATCAAACCCCGTGTCTCTCACATGCGAAGCGAGCGCTCTACTATGTGAGCTACAACCCCGTGCCTCTCACATGCGAAGCGAGTGCTGGAAGAGGGTTTGCTGGTGGCCGATTTGGGGTAGGGGTTATTCGAACCAGAACAGAAAAGTGGAGGGAAGCGTTGCTTCTCTTATAATTCTTCCTGATGGCCGAATTTGGGAAAAGGAAGGATTATTCGAATCTTTTTCGGCGTTAGCGAGCTGAAGCAATCTCAGAAGTTTGGGTAGCGTTGGAGGTTTGATTCTAGCAGATTTTTGGGTTTTGGGAGGGGGTGTTCCAACCAGTGTGAAAGGGGAGGCGTGGGCTCTGTTTATCTTCTTTTTTGTTTTCCAAATTTTTGGTCAGGTCTCACTATTTTTTGCTTAATCAGCCTGCCACATAAGCAAATTGGCTCACTAACAAACCAATGATGGTTTTGTAGAAAAATTCTCATTTTATTAGTTGTTTTATAAAAAATAAAAAATTACAGCTTAATTTTTACTTTTTGACTTTTGAAAAAAATGACATCAAAGAAATGATGCCGTGTGGTAGGGTTATAATCAAAATAGATTATAATTTAAGTTGTCAAATACTTTTGAAAAAGGCTCAAAGTGACACCTTGAGTGTTACCCCTCTCACATGGATAGGGTGAGACCTATTTTTACCATATTTTAGGTGGTAGTATAGCATTTTCCTGTCAAGAATAGTTGTGGCATTTGAACTCCTCTTGAAATGTACAAGAATAATGAGTTAATTTAAACCCTCTTTTTCGCAATTTTTTTCGCGTATATATCTGAATAGATAGATTATGCTTCCAACAATGATCAAAAGTTGAATTTTCTATAAAGCCACATGCATCGCACCACATGGTTTATACGCCACTGTCACATGATGGTAAACACGTGGGTTCTACACAAGTGCTCTATATGTGTGTCACACGTGGAGATGGCAATTTAAATCGACTCGGCTAAAAATCTGTGGGCCTCGATCTGAACGGAGAAAATTTTTTTCGCCCTATTGGTTGGCGGGTCTAGGTAACGGATCATTTCAGGGCAACTCAGGTCACGGGTCAGGTCGAGTTGGGCTCGACTCGAATTATCACGCCCCGTTTAAATTTAAAAAATTCAAAAATAAACTAAAAATAATGGGGGAAAAAGGAAAAAACAATAAAAAAATAGTTGAGAAAATCTAAATGAGTATGTAAATGGATCAAAAATATCAACTGGGTCAAAAATATCAACCCGATCCTTCCCTACAACCCGACCCGGTTTTGGCCAATCATGAGGGTGGGGCAGGAAAAATGTTTCGTGGGTCGGGGCGGGATAGACCCAAATTCGCCCTAAATCTGACTCGTTGCCATCCCTATTTAAAATATTGTAAAATAGGTCTCACTCCCTCCACATAAGAAGGGTGACGCACACATGCACTTAGGCATCCAATGATGTGACGTGTTGTGTATGTGGCGTCCATATATGCTCCTTGTGGCACTGTATATGCACATGGAGATCGCGTAGTCTTTATAGAAAATTACACATAAGTTATTACAAAACTATTTTTACGTAGTGAAAATCAATGGTAAAATTAAGGACAGAAGATTTGATTTTCCATAAAAGCTCCACGGAACAAGCTCAAAATATTAACAACCATTCTCATTTGTATGCTAATCTTTGTACGTGAAGTGAATCGTCTACTTGGCTAGAAACTATGAGTTAGATGTGGCTCTTTACACAGAACCAGAGTGCTAATAAAAGGCTCATTAGAAAAACTCTTATGATGAGTTTTAATAATAAAAATTGATATATTGTTTTAATAAAGTATAGAGAGGGGTAGAGAAAAATTTTAAAAAAAAATTAGGATTGAAAGTTTTGATTTGGGGAAAAATAGGACTTTCTTCTTTGTATGGATGTATTAATTAGAAACATTATGTGGACCAATTAAAAACAGCTACATACCCATTTAGGGGGGGGGGGGAAACTACACACCCTCTATCATCACACATCCCTCTCCTATTAGTTCATATACCTTAAACTACCTCTTGTTGATAAGAGAGGAACAAGATTCCAATAATTTAAGAATATCATACTTCATTCTATTGGCAAACTTAAAAACTAACATATAGATTCATGAGATTCAATTTATTATTAAATTCGTCCCTTATCTCATACATATTGGTTCTTGATTGATTATGGATATTGTATCTCGATCTTTCTAGAGTGCCATAATTTTTTTAGGGAAGCATGACTAAATAAAGATAGGTTAGGCTTATCATCATTGGAAATCAATAGACTGAAAATTTCCTAGCACTAATGGGAGGTTCCATCATCCAATGACGGGAAGCGTCATAACGATACAACCTGAATGTATCATAAAACTACTATTATATATATTGAAAATGTTCAAAATACAAGGCCAATTTTTGTATGAAGATCACAATCTCTGATTATGGAAATCTTTTGCTCACAAGACTACCACGTAGACACCACGTGTGCACCACATGGCACAATTGGGGCGCCAGTGTACACATGTGACGTCAAGTAGAGCCTACGTAGCAACCACATGTACACCATGTGGTACCACATGTGCACCGGATCTCTATAGAAAATTCTCTGCCAAAGGTACCATAGTCATAACCGGATTATTCAATAGATTACAAACAAATTAAGAAATATGTATTTTCCACTGGGTCCATCCAACAACCATTTATAAAACGGCCTTAAAAAACCAGCGCTTATTGAAGAAGCTATAGAGTCGATTATGAAAAGTACTAGTTTGAAAGGCTCGTTGGAATTGATCCGTTACGGAATTTACGTTATACACAACAGAAGCACCTGAATTACTAAACGGAATAGGTATTAGTTTGGTAATGGTTGGAGCAGCAAACTCGGATTCGGCAAGAATCTCATTTTTTGGTAGTATGAAGGGGGAATTGGCCCAAAAATGGGATGGGGGTCAAGACGTTGTCGGGCCGCCGGTGGCTGACTCAAGGGCCCTCCGAACCGCGGGAAATGGTTGCCTATTACACGGCTCACTAACTCTGCCTGGGGTGGGTAATATAACTGACACTTTAATTTTCGTTATTATGTAATATAGTTTGGTTAAATTTGGCTAAGTGGCACTATCTAACCATAATTTCACATTATTGAACATCTAACCCCAACATCTAGAACTTGACAATTCTAATGTCAAATCTCACATTTTTAGTGTAATCTAACATTTTTACGTTGAAAGTTACACTATAGATTAAGGATCAGAAAAACACTTCTTTATACAAATGAGTTCCCATTGAGTTCATGACAAATTGGGTATTTTTTATCATTATTAAATAGGATATGATTTGATAGTATTTCAGCCAGAAATATTAAAATTTAAGATTTGCAAGCATGACTAATTTTTAATTTTTTTGTTGCATAAAAATTTTTAAGTTATTGAGAATTTAAGGGTATTATTGTCTTATTAAGTAAAATAGGTTAGATTGTGTCAAAAAGATAAGATTTGAGATGTTAGAGTTAGATTAAACAATAAGAAGAATGTTCAGAGTTATATTGCGCCAATTAACAGCTAAATTTTGTTGAAAAGTAAAAATTTTGTGGCCTAGTATGACGGTCATGTGAGGGAAATGATATAATTTTAGACGTTTAGCACCAAACGCATATGCGATGAGTATATTGACACGTCAACTCGGTTGACAACGAACCAACGTGGATAATGAGACTGATGTAACACGCCACGCATTCGTTTGGGCCATTTATGAAACTCTATCATTTCTCGAGCTTGTGAGATTTTTAATTATATTATAATAATGGTTTACTTGTGCCATGGAATCGTTTATTTTTATAGATAGATGGTTACAAAATGGAACGAATAAATGTGCGATTCACGTGAGGAAAATGGACAGGTTGCCAAATTGGTTATATCTATAATCTATTATCTGTTTGCAACTCCATTTATAGACTAATATGCTTATAAACTGTCACCTGACATCATTTTATTGCTTTTATTTTTTTAAAAAAGTCAAAAAATTAAAAGTCAAACTACAATTTTTGACTTTTCACAGAAAACAACTAATGAAATGATGTCACGTAATAATTTATAAATCAATTTATAAACTATCCAGTTGCCAAAACATATTGTAAAAGCTGAAATAAAGAAAATCTTTTTCCAGGCTAAAGCTAAAATCAGAATCTAGAATGAGAAAATTATTATAATTATTATTTATTTATTTTTGTTTACATTGGTTAGACGATAACTACGGTAGTTATGATAGCTGTTCAACTATAACCACTCAGTTTTCATTTAGTATAATTAGTATTTAACATTTTTTACTATCGTTAGCAAGATTATAACTATTGCCGTAATGGTAACTGCCCATTTTCAATTACAGCTTTTTCTATTTAGGCAGCCTCATAGCAATTTGTTATAGTAATGTTTTTCTAATAAATACATTTGGAGAAAAATCACAACCGCCACTCAAATTGTATTCAAATTACATAATTTCACGATTCTAAAGGTTAATTGCTTTAACTATTCAAAAAGTAAAAACCTACTTTATATATCTTTAACTAGAGGCGGGTGCCGAAACCGCGAAATCAAAAAACCGACCTGAACCTAACCAGTTCGGTCCGGTTTGGGTAGGTTCGGTGGGTGGGTTGGAAGGTGCCAACCCAAATTGGGTCTCGTGTTTCTCTCTGTGAAAACATTTTCTTCATTACTTTACTTGACTTGAGATTTGAGACTTGTGAATTCATTTCATTTTCATAGTTCAAATTTCAAATATCAAACAATCGCAATTGAAAGAGAGAGAAAAAATAAGGTTGTCTGCGCCACCTCCTACCGCATGTGCTACTGCTGCCGCCTACGCCGTTCTTATTGGCTGTCAGCTGTCGCCACCATCCACATTCGCTGGTCTCGACTGCCGGCTATCACTGATCTGCTCTTAGGCTCTGGCTGTTGTTGGACGTAGAGAGAGAGGAAAAGAGATAAAGAGAGCTGAGACAAGCTGTAAATGGAATATGGAATCGAGAGAGAGACAGTTAAATAGAGAGACGTTGGGCTCTAGCTGCTGCTGCTTCATCATAGATGTTAGGTTTTTTTTTTTATTTCTTCTTGCTGGCCTTAAAAATTTGGTCTATTAAGCTTAAAAAAAAAAAGGCCTCAAACCACAACCTAACCCGACCCATCCCAAACTCAGTGGGTTGGGCTTGGTTTGGAAAATCCCAAACTAACTAGGTATCAGGTCGGGCTCGAACGCAACCCGTCCGACCCCGATGCCCACCCTTATCTTTAACAATTAATATCATAAATAATTTTAATATGTCGATAATAAACTCTTAACTTTTGATGTAACTCCTTTTTCTAACTATCAAAATTAATGATGACTCTCAACTTTCTCTAATTGCTAGTTTAGTGTAACCTCCCTACCCACCTAGCCAAGTCTTATTTGTAACTGCTCACTTCTCTATTAATCTTTTTTATGGTAACTACTTAAATTGTTATTTTTTAATAACAATTACAATCCATCTCTCACAATTACAGTAAGAAGATCGAAAATTAAAATCTCATAAACATTAAATTACTACACAATACATCTAATTTTAGCATTCAAAAGCAATGAGCCTCAAATGATGGACAACAAGAATAGTGGAAGTAAACAGAGGCGCAACGTTTCGTTCATACATATAGGTTTCACATATAATTTCTTTTCTATCTCATTTTTAAGAATTTTAAACTCTATTTTGAATTATATGTTTATATTATCTCAAATGGGATAAGATAATATGAAATTTTGTTTTCAAATTATTCTTTTGTTCTGACCTTTTGTTCGAGTTTACATGTGAATTTTGTGGAAGTGATCATAAATTATCGAATCTATGCACATACACTGCAAGTATAGAGAGTTATATCTTTATAATTGGGTTTTGTGTTGACAAGTATCAATTGACATGCAAGTCAACACTTTTAGAGTTCAAACATTCATGTTTAGACATGTTTTACTTGCCAACTTCATGTAAAATTATTTATATTATTAGTTAGCTCATTTTCTTGAACTTTAGTCACCGCTTCTGGAATTAAGACATTATTATGATTTTTGGGAGGGTTAACTTCACTAAATTTTCCTAACTTTTGAGTTAAAAGTCAGCTGAGTCCCCAACTTTTTTTCCCGACCTCCTGAATCTCTAACTTTTCATAAATTCACACAATAAGTCCATTTTGTGACTATTCCGTTAACTTCATAAAAATGACTATTATATCCCTTAACTTTTTAAATTTAAAAACAAAACATTTAAAAATAAAAAAATTAAAAAAAAAGAAAAAAGCCTCCCTATCCCGCCCTCAAGAATTGCTGTCGCAAACGGCAGCAAAGTGCTGCAGTTTCTAGCGGCCAATTGCAAACGGGCCACCCGAAAAAATATTGTCAGAAATGACAGGAGGATGAATCTCTCTCCCTCCCCCACCCCCAAACAACAAATATTGTTTATAAAGAAGTGTTTTAAATTTTCTAATGTTTATATGTCTTATTGAAAATATTTTCCTTATTTATTAGTTATATGTAATGTAATTATTCAAATGCACTTATATTTTATCATAATTTCACAATGTTAATTATACATACAAGCATATATGTTGATATATACATAATAATAATTATATTAAGGTGAAAAAAACTAGTTGGAGGAAGTTCCCCAAGTGCATACTAGGAAAAATGATCAACCGACCACTATGGACGGGTTACACCACTTACAGCTTATGTGGCATATACATGACAGTCTATTGAGACTGTCATGTGTGTGACATTAACTGTATAGACTGTTATGTGTGTGCCAGTTGGCGGGTGAACGGGACTGTACGTAGCAGCGTACTTTTGCTCGACATTTTTGGGTGCCTTTCGCTGAAATTGGCGCAATCGAATCTGGACCCCCAACCAAAAGATCCCATTTTTCTAATATACTTCCCTCTCGAATCCCAGATGTCTATATATTTATTACCGATCTTCAAATTTCGCAGAATTTGAGCTCTGAATTGGAAGTATACTAGTCAAATCGATCCAAGTACGCAGAGAGGGAGCAAAAGGGAAAAACAAAAACCCAAAATGCTGTTCTTCAAATCAAAACCATTTCCCAGGATATCCATTTCTCTCTATCCATCATTCATATTTCTCATCTTCCTTTTGTTTGTCCCTCATCTGATCTTTGCTCAGGTATATTTTGTTTTCCTCGCTTTCCTATATGTTCATACTCTGATTTTGATGTTCTGAGATATCTTGTTTTATGCGTTAAATTATTAGGAATCTGGAAAGGAGGAGTCAAGTGCTGCAATCAAGGATCTGGGCCGACGAAGTAAAGTGAGTCTACAATTATTTTCTTGTCATATGGTATAATGCTATGTTTTGAATTGGTTATTTCTGAGTAAAATTTGTTTTGAACCTTGCTTGAAGAATAACGAATATTGATGCTTACTAATTTCTACTGCATAATTGCCCTAGATTATGCTGTATATTACACTCAGTTCTGTTCCTTTTGTTCTAGTTTTGCTGAACTCTTTTAGGAAGATAGTAATAGTTGGATGTAATAAATAATGTAACATAGAGCATCCACAATGGAGTTGTTAAATTTAACTCGCCACATAAGCAACAAAGACGATTTTAAGTCATTGTTAAGTGACTCATAAGCATGTTAAACTTAGCTATTGATTACCGACACATTGGAGGTGTTGAAATTAAACAATTACAATTGAAGTCAAATCAAGGTTGTTGTTAACTTTAGCAATAAAGTTAACTTGTTAAAAAGATTCTTTTAGCACTTTTACTAACACATTCAATGTAACTATAATTTTGTGTTGTTATCTAACAATGATATTAAAAATGTGAGTTAACACTTCCAATGCAGATGATCACGATATAGCGTGGTGTATCTACAATCTCCGTTAATCTCGCTTGCACAGCTTGGTCATCAAATGGTTGCTACTGAGTCATGCAAATTCAACCGGTAAAAGGAGGGGGGGGGGAGAGAAAGGTTTGGGGTGTGCAAAGATGGAGAAACGAAGAAAGTTAAGGGGGAAAAAATGAAGACTGTAGGTGCATTGCGTTTTCTAGGGCTTGTAAAACCAAGTTCTAATTCAAGATCACAAAATTATTCCTGGTGGAGATAACTTATGACAACTGATTATTAGGCAACAATAAACATTATTTTTTCTCTTGAAAATGTGTTATTCACATTTATGTTATTTGTATTTCCCTCTTTTAGTGGCAGTATAGGGTTAAATGATATCATGACCTTTCATTTTTCCTGAGCAGATATTTGTAGACAAAATCAAGACTGGTACTGCAAAAGATGAGACTGACCCTGATTCTATTAATCTTGGTGTTGAATTGGACACTGGTCTTGGAATATTTGATGCTTTCTTTGCAAGTTTTTCCATGATCCTCGTCAGTGAGGTTAGTGAATGTATATTCCTTTGTGCCTTTTATCTACCAAATCTATCTTCATGTTCTCTTTAGTAGGAATTTGCTAACGCTCTGCTTTTGAATGTTGTTGTAGTTCCAAGATTTTGATCACTGATCAGTTTGATGATATACAGCTTGCTTGTTTTACTGTTTTAACCTGGCTTTCAATCATGGTTTACATATATGGCTTCTAATATCAATTATCTTGCAGGCAAAAAATAATTAATTCCATTTGTTGGGGCCTTTCACCGGTTATTCCTTGAATATCATCTAATAATAGTTTTGCTTTTAGATTGGAGATGAGACTTTTATAATAGCAGCTCTCATGGCAATGCGTCATCCCAAGTCAATTGTTCTGTCCGGTGCACTAAGTGCCTTGTTTGTGATGACAGTAAGTTAATCTCTCTTTCTTGTTTCCGACTTAAAGTGTATTCTTCCCTCGTTATCAGATACCCATGGAATATTGGCAGGTTCGAATGTCATTCTGATGTCTATATTTTCTGTTTTCTAAGTTATTCCTCTGTATGATGCTAAGACTGGACTCCTTGCATGTGCACTAGGTGCTTTCAACTGGTCTTGGCAGGATTGTACCAAATCTAATATCAAGGAAGCATACAAACAGTGCAGCTACCGGTTTGTGAATTCTGTTAATTTCTAATAATTTGTCGTTTGAATACTTCAATTCTTGTTTTTTTGTTTTTGGATAAGTAACCAAATCTTCCTACTTTTAGTGGTAAAATATGGTTTTTCTCCAAAAATTTCTTTCATTGACTCATAAAGTTAACAAATGAAGTTTTTGCTTGTCTCTTTTAAAATGGTACAGAAAGGAACTCAAGAAAATTCTACCTAATATGTCAAAGTTGAGAATTTAATTTGATCTTTCCTTGATTGTATATCTTTGATGCTAAAAGTAGCAGAGAGACTGATATTGCAATTTTATGATTCTTTCTTACCTTCACATGTCTAGGTGGACATCCCATGTGAAATATGAAGAAGGAAACCTAACAAAATTGCAAGAGATAATCCATGTAGGAAAAAGTGAAAAACCTGTTTCTTGTCAAAGTCAAGTTAATCCCACATTTAGTTGTTTCCTTCAAACCACAAAACTTAGTGCCACCTTTCTTCCTCCCACTTGCCATCCTCTAGCCTGAACTCTCTACTCGACTCCCAACACGCGTCTGTCCAGGATCTCGTTGAACCTTGAGAAAATCACTCACTATAAATAAACTGCTTATAATTAGCAAGTTGTCTAAGTACTAGGCTTTTTGATTTAACTCTCAAATTTGGGATTTGAAAGTGAGTTGATGAATTGGTGTTGGCGAAGAGGAAGATGTCGGGACCGAGGAGGGTGGCTGTGGACGGCAATATTGCAGTACTCTTGGAGGGCTTATTATAAGTTCAGTAATGAGGAGGATATCAGGGTCGTTTGGATTGGCTAGGACTGGAATGGGAAACGAAGATGAAAAAAACCGGAGAGCTTGGATGGAGGACGCAGATGAGTTAAAACAAAAATGCTTCACTTCTAAGCTGACATATGTTTCCTGACGACAAAAGTGGCAGATAAAGATGAAAACAGGAAAGGACTTTTTTTTTTTTTGGGTGGGTGGGGGTTGGGGTTGGGTTGATAGTGGTGACAAAAGTGGCAGATAAAGATGAAAACTTGAAATGACGCGGATGCTGCAGGCAGGGGTTACATCAATAACTCCATTCTTTTATCCGAAATCCCAAATGTAGGCTTTCCATTCATCTGCTTGAAGTTTACAATACTAGACATCCGTTCTGTTGTGAAATATTTGCAAACATTTCCAACTTCAAAATGCAGATAGCCGTTATTATACAATAACATGTCATGTTGACAATATTTGCTGGTCTTGTATAGTTTAAATATCCTAAATGGGAATTGGAGAGAAGATGTTCTAGTTTCCAATATCTCACATTTTACTAGATTATTTCCCTTTTTATTTTGCTAATGGATTGTCTACTTTGTTATGATTCTGAAAGAGATATCCTGTTGCAGTTCTTTATGCCTTTTTTGGGCTCCGACTACTCTATATTGCATGGAAATCAGACCCAAAAGGATCACAGAAGAAAGAAATGGAGGAAGTATGTTTTTCTAATTGAAACTGTAGCTGTTGTATCCACTTATCTTGATAATAGGAATTCATGGCAGAAATGAACGTATTTTGGTTTAAGGTCTAGTAATCTAGTGTTGTTGCAAGAGGGAGGATACCTCTCTTTCTCAGGTTCTGTTAGGGTTTCTTTGGGAATGCTTTTTTTTTTTTTTTTGGGTTAAGTCTTTTTTCTCAAAACTCATTTTCAACCACAGATTTTTTTAAAGTATCATTTTCCATGTAATCCAACAATGTTTGCAATAATTTCTAACCAAATATTGTCCAATAACTTTATTTTTACCAGCAAAAAGCTCTCCCAAACAAACTCTTTTACACTGGATATTGCCAATGGTTTTTAGATACTTCTCGTTTTGGTCTCTCAATCCGTCCTTCGTTGCCTTGCTAAATCTTTTGATTTGGTGCACTTCTATTACATGCTATCGAAATAGCCTGAAATTCTCAATATTCAGGTAGAAGAGAAACTTGAAGGTGGACAAGGGAAAACAGCAGTCCGACGTTTCTTTTCAAGATTTTGTACGCCAATATACTTAGAGGTATATTTATGCTATATAATTGAAGCAATAGTTATGGTTCATTAGTAACATTTTCTTACTGTGCTCTTATATTTTACTCCAATTATTATTTTCAAGCTGATAAGATAACGTGGAATCCGGCAGTTAAAGAATATTCGTCATTTTTTGTGCTCTTTCTATCATGACATCAGATTATCTGGAATTTAAATTGGAACTGACCAACCTTCTTCCCTTCTGACAATGTTTATGTGCAGTCATTTATTTTGACATTTCTAGCTGAATAGGGAGATCGTAGCCAGATTGCAACTATTGCTGTAAGATAGCTTATTCTCTTGCTTGAAGTTTCTTTGGGTTATGACTTATGAATATACGGATAATCTTGGGCAACCTCAACTTGTTATAGTATGGATTTTTTTCTTCAGTTCTCTTGCTTCCACTTCTTAAAAAATCACTGCCTACGTTTGTGTAATGATTCCTTTGGCAAATGTATGAAAATAAATTTTAAGCATTTGTCTAAGACCTTAGGTGGTTCAATGTGTTATGAGAAGAAGAGATGCTATATCCAGTTATTATCACGTTGATTTACGAAAATTGAGCATGAAATTCAATCTGACTTGCATATGAGGGGGTCTGTCTGAACAGTAGATTTAAGTACATACACAAGTCCCTTCTTTTGAAGCATACAAGTTTTTAGCCGGTGTTTTCAAGATAAACTTCTTGTTCACTTATTTTCCTTGTTACCCAGTTAGCCACGCACAAAAGTGCAGTTGGAGTTGCTGTTGGGGCCACTATTGGACACACCATCTGTACATCTTTAGCAGTTATTGGTGGAAGCATGCTGGCGGCAAAGATCTCGCAGCGCACCGTAGCCACTGTTGGGGGTTTGCTTTTCCTGGGTTTCTCCCTGTCTTCATACTTTTATCCTCCTCTATAACCACTGAAGTTTCGTAGGTTAACCTGATTATTTTAGGAGATGGAGGATACCCTTAACTGCTTCTGTATTCATCATCATCACCAAGGGATAATCAAATATTTACACGGTTCTATAGCATAGATTTTTTTCAACTGCCTTATTATTTTTGTATAGGTATGGAATATCTGATAACACGCCAAAATTTATTGTGTTTGTTTGTGTTGTGAATTCTTTGTTCTCATCTTATATTTTTGGAAGTATAGTTATGTGGGTGTTAGCAAATCTGTTTTTAACGTTTAAGTAACTTCATATAGAATTTGGTCAAAGAAATCATATTTACATAATTCGTCGGGACAACATCTATTGTTAGTTGTTTCATTTTGATTCTTTAATAGAATGGTTAATAACTTTACACGGGTTCAACTCTTTTTACTTTTTTTAATCTTTCTGAAAGCCCGTTTGACTCCGTTTTCCCCTTTCCCAAAAAAAAAAAAAATGGCATGTATCATTTTGATATCACTAAACTAATTTTGATATCACTAAACTAATGCAGTGATGTACGTTGAGAAAATTATTTCTATTTCAAAGTGGATAATTCTACTTCTACATGAAAATTGTACACAAAATTTAACATAAATATATGCGGTCATGTGATAGCATTGATTTAAAAGTGATGTGATACATAATATAATGTAAGAAAATAAAATTTGTGTAATTATAGTGCTATTACTCTTTAAATTTGTGTATTTAATGTGTGAAGGATTTTTACAAATAGGACTCAACTATTCATGAGGTAAACTCCATTCCACCACAAAAAAAAGAAAAAGCTATTCATGAGGTAAATGGATTTTTCTAAAAAAACAGATCTGGTTCTTTCTTAGGAACCAAATCTACACAGGCGGCCTATTATTCCCCAAAATTTGTCCATATTCCTCCTTTGAATTCGCCTTCTTCACTGTCTCCAACTCATCCCTCAATTATTCATCTACACAGGCTATAATGGGGGCAATCAATTTGTAGATTCTCTGTTCTTTTGAATTCTCATCCAGGTAGATAGTGCGGGTGGCGGTGGGAGGAAGGAGGTCGACGAGGTAGATTCGGGAGTGGTTGAGGGGCTGATCTAGGGCCCGATGAATGGAGAAGGATATGAGGTGGTTGACGGTTGTGGGATTGAAGGGGTAGAGGTGGAAGTTCAGGTAAGGAAAAGTGGAAGTAATGGTGCGGTGGAGGTGGGGATGGTGCTGGGGATCCGACAAAAAACGCAAGACGGTGTTCTCCAAGCAGTTAGAATACTAGAGGTCTGAAAGGATGTCGGCGACGAAGCTGCGGAGGTAGGGGGAGGAGTGGTTGAGGGTCATGGCGATGTGAATGGTGACGGCGTTGGGCTCGCCGGTGGTTGACCATTGGGATTTTGGGCAGTTTTTGCCGTCGCGGAATCCTGGGACTTCCCGGAACAATGGGTGGATAGTGATAGTGTGGTTATTAAGTTTCGCCTGAAGAATAGGGGGGATGGGTTTCTGAATTTGCTGCGGAGGTAGGGGGAGGAGTGGTTGAGGGTCATGGCGATGTGAATGGTGACGGCGTTGTGCTCGCCGGTGGTTGACCATTGGGATTTTGGGCAGTTTTTGCCGTTGCGGAATCCTGGGACTTCCAGGAACAATGGGTGGATAGTGTGGCTATTAAGTTTCGCCTGAAGAATAGGGGGGATGGGTTTCTGAATTTTGTGCAGTGTTTGATTGGTTTTTTTCCCTGGAAAATGTTTTCTAACTTTTAGTCACGTAACTATATTTTGCTTGAAAACGAGAAAAACATTTTTTTTTGGAGTCTAAGTTTTTTATTTTCCAAGGAATTAGATTTCAATGTATTTCCCAGACTTTTTTTATTTTAAAAATATAAATAAATTGTATTACAACTTGTATAAAAGGAAAAAAAAGAAAAGAAAAGAAAAAAACATTGCAAAGGGGAAAAATGATGTATCCTTGTCAAGCCCTACGTCACTTTGCAATCAATTTCATTCAAGAATTCTTCTCTCTGGGTTTAACGACAATTCTTCAATTTTGATCAAGGTTTGTCTACTTTATCCTCTATTAATTAATGTATTAAAATTGAATTCATATCCTTCTATCGCGTCTTGTTTTGAATTAACAGTTTCAAAATTTAATTAATATCCTTCAATAGTTTTTTTTTTGTGAATTTTTTTACAATGATTGTGATCTTAGGGACTGTAGTTAAATGTATGTATGATTACGGTTGCTTGATGATGAGATTCAATTGATATATATATATATATTTTTTATAATTTGAGTTTTTCCCTATTCCTTGCAATTTGTTTATAATTTGTTTATTTTTTGTAAAACTAAATTTGTTTCATAGATGTCATTGACTTTTGGTTGGAAATAATATCCCATGCAAGCTAAATGAAAAACTCTAGTAATATTAATAAGGTTCAAATTTTAGTACGCTCAGAAAGTTAACTATATATTACCACTTGAGAAGTAGTCAATAAGATGAAATGACAAGTCTTGGTAGATCAATCACTCTAAAGTTAAGACATTGAAAAAATGTACAATTTTTATAGAAAACTTGATAATTCAGTGAAAAAAGATAATGATTATCAAATAATTGTTCAAAAAGAAAATAACAAAATTTGGGGGAAAAAATATTGTTTCTATGGAAAATAATAGCTATCAAACACCAAAAAATAAAAAATGGCTATTATTTCTAGGTGGAAAATTTAGTTAGTCAAATATATGTAATTGACATTTCTTAGGAAAATTAATTCTAGAGAATTCAATTGCCTATAATTCATTTTCTTTCCATGTATTTTCCACGCTTGCAATCAAACAGTACTGAATTGTATTTAATTTAACTCTTCTATATCTTTGTACATACACAAAGATTGTTTCTAAATGAAATGGTTTATTACTTTAATTAAAGCATCGCAACAAAACATTTTGCTATGAATTTAAAAAGTATAAGGCGTGAAAAGTGCCGAGATCAAATATTGATTCTAGAAGTACTTAAGCACATAGATGTATAGTAATGATTTTCTGTCAGATGTATAGCAGGACTATCTTACCATACACATATATAGTAGGAAATTATTAGGATAATTGTGTGGGCTTCCACATACAGGCCCATTTTGTGTAAGTTTCCCTAATAATTTCTTGCCACGGGTTACTTATAGAGGGATACATCTAGTGGAAGATCATTTTTATATAGATGTATGAGAAAATCATACTCAATACATGATAAAGTGTAATGCTTGATGAAATTCAAAACATTAATATCAACTATAGACGAAGTTGGACGTACTTTTTAGTACACAATGAGATCATACATCTAGACGCATTTTTTAAAACACAATGAAATAAAATCTTTTATACATTAAAGTAGAATAGTGGTCATATGCAAGTTTTTTCGTCAAAAGTACTATCTTATTTTTATATGCTTCTTTTATTTTTTATTTTATAATACTGGTAATACTTATTTATTTTGTTTAGAAAAAAATAATAATTATCCATTTGTTACATTTTACTATCATTTTATTTTATAGATCGGAAGAGCGTCGTGTAGATATTTTTAGAGTGGTTATATAGATACCACATCTTTTACTAATAACACTATATTTTAATTATATTCATCATCCTTTATATTTTTAATTCTTTTCACTTCAATTATTAACTTATTTTTGTCATATTTTTATATTTTTATTTTTAACATCTTATTATCGTGAAATCTTGTATCAAATGATATTTTAATTCTAAAAATCTCATTACGGGAATTGCTTAAAATTTTTAAATAAACAAAATCTAATCATATCATATCATATATATAATATATAATACAAGAGTTTTCAATTAGATTTGGATTCTCAATTGTAATTTTCTCGCCTATAATTTTGCTGACATCACCATGATGTTGCAAATTTTTCAAAATTCATTTCATAATTCCTCCCCTTCTAGAATCACAAAATTTTATCTTTATATAATTTTCAAATTTTCCTTTTTTAGAATCCTTAAAATCTTTGAAAACCATAAAGTATATATTATTACAATATATATTATTATTACTTATTATTTAGCGTCGTAGATTATATAAAAATCATAAAGTTGAATTAAATTTTCTTGAAATCGTGACGTTTATGTAACACTTTTATGTATTGTACGGGCATAGTGATTATAAATATCTGTGTATTGTGACGGGACTGTTATAGAGCACGGGGCATTACGTTTTAAGTATTATTCTTTACTGTTATTTCAATTGGATAAACTTTTTTAAATTATAGTCTACAAAATTTTACGTTACTACTTGCTATGCATAAAACTCTAGATTTGTAAATAAAAAAACTATTGTCTGTAAGAGAAATTATAACTCAGCCACTATTGATCTCCATGATCAGGTTTCTTAATGAAAGTCTTCTGAATATAGAACAATTTGGAGTTAGAGTAATTTTGTCAATATACAAATTTTATCAACACAAAGTTAACTCACTAACCTAGATAATACAAAAAAAGAAACTCCTTTATTAAAACGAAATTTAAAAAAAAAATGAAAAACTTATAAGCCTCATTTTCGAGTTTTAAAAACTAAACTTTTCTCTTTTGGATATTCATCACGAGTTTTCAATAATTTATCTTAGTTTATTAGTTTTTTATATTCCTTTTTTTATTTTAGTTTGCTCATTTCTTTTTTTTTTTTTTGTCAACATTTATAAATAATTATGACTTTTTATAATTTTTTATTATCTGTTACCGCTAGAAATTTGACAGCGAGTAACTGTTCAATTTCTTATGGATTAGTTTTTTTTTTAAGAATTATTCTTCCGACTACTGAATTATTTGAAAATAAAGGCATTATAAACTAATTGTTTGGTATTATCTCTATTTATTTATTATTTATCTTTGTTTGATTTTCAAAATTTTCTTTTCAGAGTTCTTGATAATATGGAAATCAAAATTTATTTTAAAATAGTTTATATTATAAATGTAAATTTAGATCTTAATAACTTAGAGCAGAGCAAATCAACTGATTTATTTTTTTTATACAATAAAAATCCATTTATCTACATCTCACTCACAGTTAAAAACACACATAATATAATTCTGATACAATAATATATGACTAAATTTTATTTTTTGTATCTATGATCTTACTTAAAAATCTTTGTGACTATTTTTTTAATCTTTGTTTCTATATTATTATGTTGCAATTAGGTTATAGAGGATGTAAAAAAAATTACTTAGTATTTTTTCTTTATAGATATGAAGTTTTCAAAATATTGACTGAATTCATGTTGTTATTTCATTTGATTTAATTATTATGTTGTGACTATTTATTGTTTTTTGTATTTTATTTAATGATTTTTTATATGAAATATTGGGAATATATATCGCAGTGCAACGTACCGGTTGAATACTAATTTATTGATATTTTAATTTGACGAAGATAATAATGAATTTTAGAGAAAATTTTGTGAAAAAAGAAATATAAAATCCACAAGAAGAAAAGGAACTGCATAAAATAATTACTCCTGCGCATTCTGATTATCTGATCTTATCAAAAGAAATTTTTTTAAGATGTCGCACATATATGGTCTCTATTTATATTAAAAGTCTAAGATTCCTTGCATTTCTTTAAAAATATATATATATATTTAATATTTTAATTATAACTATCAGTTTTGAATTTTGCTCATAAAAAGGGTACATCGGGAGGGTACTTTCTCATGAGTATGAAAAATTTTATCTAAATAGGTATTTTTTATCTAAACAGGTATCCAGTAAATACGGGTATGTACATGCCCGATACATATTATTAGACTGTTAACTAATAATATGAAATAAGTTTAGATGGTTTGAGAGTGAAATATAGTAAATTATTAATCAAATATATAAGAAGGTAACTATTAATATAATATTAAAATTATATATTTATTGTTTTTATTATACAAATCTAATAGCACATCTTTACTCAATATTTTATAGGGCGGGTCAAGATAGGTCGGGTCATGGGGTGGAGTGGAACACCACCATGACCCACGAAAGGACTCATGAATTTTTCTCTCTTTCAATTAATGTTTTGTGTAACGCATTATTAATTGATGAACGTAGAATAAATTAAAACCTTTATTTAGAATTTTAAAGTTCTCAACATTAACTAATATAGTAACATGATTCTTTCAATTGGATAGAAAAATTCTTTAAAAAAAATAATATAATAAAAAATAAAAATAAATTGTCACAAATTTATAAGTCGATCAGTCAAGTTACTGTGTCTAATTATTTCTACACATTTTTAGAATTAAATCTATTAAAAAAGAAAAAAAATGTTTGGTGAGTCACGGCTCTATTGGGCGGGTCTAACATGATCTGCACTCGCCCTGGACCCACTGTAGGGTAGACAATATTGCCTCATACCCGTCTTTTTGCTCTGATTAGGGGTGACTGGTCAATCATATTAGGAGCAGGTTCCCATAAGTTTATTGGTTGATGTTTTAAATTATCATTCCTAATTACTTGACTGCTAATTATTATAACTTTATATAGGTTGGACATGTAGATTTATACGACGTGATTGGAGGAAACCAGAATTATGAACTCAAATATTTTACTATAAATATCTCATAGTGAATTGTAATTCTCATATCAATTCGTAATTTTATACAATACAACTGGTATATTATACTTTATTTATGACATGATGTTCACACTCATACGTCAATTTTGATATAAACGTACATTATAATTCTGCCCGTGCAACTAACAGGTGAAAAATCTAATATCTAATCATACATAACTACATATTTTCATATGATTTTAAGATATACAAATCAAAAATTTTAAGTATACTTGATTATTAAGAATATGAGAAGATAATTAAATAAAAAATTTGAGAAAAATGTAGCAGAAACTTTTAGAAGTTTAAATACTATAAGAAACAAATATTAGGCATATTTACATTAATAAAAATATAGCGTATTTAGTAAAATGAGTGATGTACATATAATTAGCCATATTTTTATTCTATATTATATACTATTTGTTATCCGTTGATGTTTGTTATACATATTCCATTAGTTTTTAGGTTATGTTCAAAGATTTAATATTTCTTCAAAATTCTAATAGTTAATAGGCAAAATTCAAGTATTGGGTTATTGAGACTTCTTCTTATTTCAAGTAAGTGCCTACTCATAAGATTGATGATATGATAATAAAGTGAAATTAATTCAATTTCAAAATTTTTACTTTATTTCAATATTATAATTCACACGTCGTAAAACATAGGGCTATATGTTTAGTACATTACTTAATTTATTTATTTTTCTGGAAGCCTATATATTGGTAAAAATTTAAGTTGAGGGGATATTATAGTAATAATATTTGATGATAATGATTTAAAACAAAAATAAAAAAGTCTTTTAATTATTTTTAGAATAGAAAGTGGTTAAAAATTAATGTTATGGATAAATGATAAATCATATAGAATTTATAATTTGTTGTAATATTACTTTTCTTGGGTATTTTGTAGTACGGATTGTGTACTTTAAACTTTTTAGAGTAAATTTAGTGAATAGTGATGAGAAAATGCGAAAAAAGTAAATTTTTTAAGAATATATGGCGGAGAATGAATGTGAAAAATAATTCATTCTAATAAATAAATAACATTCACACCCTATTGATTAAAGATGTGAGTGTATAGTAATTTTAGAATTGTATAGATTTCGTATCCTTTATTTTTCATGGTTTCTTAGTTTTCATACTCAATATGAAATTAATTTTGTAAAAATTTCTCATTCTTATTTTTATTACTTAAGAGTATTATTCTAAGAATGACAATTTAATTAGCTTGGTGCAAAGTGAAAACACTGTTCATTTTAATTTCATAGATCGACTTAAGTATATGAGTGAGTAGTAGACAATAAAATTAAAATTATTTAGTTTTTCAAGCTTTTATACATTTTTTTGCTAATTATTTTATTTCGTGCAACGCACTATATACAACTAATTATCTTAATAATTGAACTAAACAGTGACAATGCAACAAGAAATGTCAGGGTCATGAATGTTAAAAACAATAAATACGAGGATCTGCATCTAAATAAAAATGTGTCAAAGACTCAAAAATGGACGTTCAAGTGAACGTTCAGTTAAAATTAACAAAACCTGTGGGAGGGACCTGCAGATCCCAAATCACACTGAGCAACCTCATGATTCAAAAACTTCTCGTAGAAATCTTCACGCGCAGAAACTAAGAGATACCAGTTCCTTTATTCGGATCGCTCAATTCAACTTCGATCTTCAGGTAATTTTGCATTTCTGTTTCTTATTTGTTGCGTCGATTTACTGCAATTGCCTAGATTTCATTTCGGATCTGATATGCCAAAAGCTATTCTTCGCAAATTAAATCATGCTTGGATTCAATGGCCGCTTTGGTAGCTGTTTTCTGAATGTAGTGTCGTGATCGTTCCGAATTGATTTATTCTGGTGGTCGTGGAATGTGTATGTATATGTCGATCTGGAATCGGAGTGACAATGTTTCTCTATTTAGTTTTCATGCAGAGTCTATGTGCATGTTATGATGTAAGTTTTGGTATTTCACCTTCCTTTGAACTCATTGAGCTATTTTCATCCGCGCAATAGTTTATCTCTTTGCGTTTAGTGTTTTGAACCTTAGAATCCTGATTTGGATTTCTTCTGGATTTAGAACTGGGAATATTACCTGATGTTAATCTTTTTTATTCAGCATACTGAGTTTCAGTTCAGATAATGAATAATGGTTTTGTCATGAGAGGGGTGGAAAGTGCCATTTTGTATTTAGCACTCATGTTAATTGCCAAACACACTTCTTATTATCCACTATATAAACAGATCGGAAGAGCGAAAAGAGGCAGATTGGAAAAAGATCAGAATTCGACCCTTGTTCTCTCCTCGGCTTCTTCTCTTCCTGATCTCAAATCTAATTTCTGCTCCTCGTCCCTCAGCTTTTCTTCTGTTGTTCTCATCTAAGTTTCAGTTTCTATGTAATTTCAGTCAATAGATGCAATGTATAGCTGGGTAATGCAATATGAGTTGCTATGTCGAGAATTATGTTTGAATTGCTGAATTAGTTTGTTTGATTAATAGCTTAATTCAGTTGTTCGTGGTGACTGTATGAATGTTAGTGTGGTTGAATTTGTGGTTTGTGCTGTATGAGTTTACTTGGTTATAGCTGGGAATATTTGTTTTTCAATTGATTTCTAGTGTTTTGGTTTCTTGATATAGTATTGATCTATAATACTAAGTAGTAAATATGACTTGTTTTATAAAGAAGTTTCTAGTTCTAGGAGGAATATCCATGTTGGAAATTCAGATTATATTCTCAGCTGATGATACTTACAAATTCCAATCATCGTTTCTTTATAGTGAACTTTTTTGTCAGTATCTGGTAGACCAATGACTCAAATAGTTGAATTTTGCTATCATTAGGTAACTGGTGGAAAATGGAGAAGTCTTGCTCTTTGCTGGTACACTTTGACAAGGGCACTCCAGCACTTGCCAATGAGATTAAGGAGGCTCTTGAAGGAAATGATGTTCCTGCTAAGGTTGATGCCATGAAAAATGCCATCATGCTTCTGCTGAATGGCGAGACCCTTCCTCAGCTCTTCATTACTATAGTTAGATATGTGTTACCCTCGGAGGACCACACTGTTCAGAAACTGCTGTTGCTCTATTTGGAGATCATAGACAAGACTGATAGCAGAGGACGTGTATTGCCTGAAATGATCTTGATCTGCCAGAATCTCAGGAATAATCTTCAGCACCCAAATGAATACATCCGTGGTGTGACACTGAGATTTCTTTGCCGGCTGAGCGAGGTAGAAATCATTGAGCCTTTGATCCCCTCCATTATGTCAAACTTGGAGCACCGTCACCCTTATGTTAGGAAAAACGCAATTCTTGCTGTGATGTCAATTTACAAGCTCCCACAAGGAGAGCAGCTTTTGGTTGATGCACCAGAGACCATTGAAAGGTTTCTTTCGACAGAGCAGGACCCATCAGCTAAGAGGAATGCCTTTTTGATGCTTTTCAATTGTGCTCAGCATCGCGCTATCACTTTCCTTTTGACGAATGTTGACAGAGTACCTGACTGGGGAGAACAAATACAGATGGTTGTACTGGAATTGATCCGGAAAGTTTGTAGAACCAATAAAGGAGAAAAAGGGAGATATCTCAAGATAATTAAATCGCTTCTGAATGCCCCTTCAGCTGCAGTTGTCTATGAATGTGCTGGAACTCTTGTTTCTTTGTCTTCTGCTCCTACGGCTATTAGAGCTGCGGCCAGTACATATTGCCAGCTCCTTCAATCCCAGAGTGACAACAATGTTAAGCTTATTGTGCTTGATCGTCTAAATGAACTCAAGTCTTCCCACAAAGATATAATGGTTGACCTGATCATGGATGTGCTGAGGGCGTTATCAAGCCCAAACCTTGATATCCAAAGGAAAACACTTGATATTGTTCTCGAGTTAATAACACCTCGCAATGTCAATGAGGTTGTTCTTACACTGAAGAAGGAAGTTGTGAAAACTCAAGGTGGGGAACTTGAGAAGAATGGGGAGTACCGTCAAATGCTTATTCAGGCCATCCATTCTTGTGCCATAAAGTTCCCTGAAGTTGCAAGCACAGTGGTCCATCTATTGATGGATTTCTTGGGAGACAACAATGTAGCTTCAGCTATGGATGTTGTTGTTTTCGTGCGAGAGATAATTGAAACCAATCCGAAATTAAGGGTTTCAATAGTGACCAGGCTTCTTGATACATTTTATCAGATCCGAGCCGCAAGAGTTTGTTCCTGCACTCTTTGGATCATTGGAGAGTATTGTTTATCACTTTCTGAAGTTGAAAGTGGCATTTCAACAATAAATCAGTGCCTTGGAGACTTACCCTTTTTCTCAGTATCTGAAGAAGAGGAAGCTGCTGATTCTGCAAAGAAATCCCAGCAGACAAACTCCATTACGGTGTCATCCCGAAGACCAGCCGTTCTTGCTGATGGGACTTATGCTACTCAAAGTGCTGCCTCTGAAACAGCTTTCTCCCCTCCCACTGTCATTCAAGGATCTTTGGCTACTGGAAATTTGAGATCCCTTCTTCTTGCCGGGGATTTTTTCCTTGGGGCAGTTGTCGCCTGCACGCTAACAAAGCTCATATTAAGATTAGAGGGGGTTCATTCTTCAAAGATCGAAGTGAATAAAGCGTCTACCCGTGTATTATTGATTATGATCTCAATGCTACAGCTGGGACAATCTTCAGTTCTCCCTCACCCAATTGACAATGATTCTTATGACAGGATTGCTCTTTGCATGAGATTGCTATGTAACCCAGGGGACGCTGTTAGGAACATCTGGTTGAAGTCTTGCCATGAGAGTTTTGTTCAAATGCTTAATGATAAACAGTTACGTGAAACTGAGGAAATCAAGGCTAAGTCTCAGACTTCTCATTTGCAGCCAGATGACCTTATTGATTTCTACCATTTGAAGAGCAGGAAGGTAAGGACATTGCATTTTCCATCTGTTATATTCTTGTTGAATATTAAAAGTTCCGTACCATTTTTAGAATGGTGTGATTGTGAGATCGGAGTGTAGAATACAAAGTTATGCATTGAGGTTAAGAACTTCACAACAAATAATGGAAGAGGGATGGAATCTACTCTCTGTTTAGATAGTTATTCACATGAATTTTTTTGGTGGGACAAATTAACAATGAGCCATTAATATCACTGTTTGAAGGGTAGTGGAGTTAGGCTAATGACATTTTAGATTGAGACCTGGATTTTCATTTTGGAATTTGTTTAAGATGAGGGTTACATATAAGACATGGATTAAAGACCTAGAAAAGACCTTGCTAGGTTTGTAAGTTTTCATCAAGTCTTTTGTATCTTGTTTAGATTAATTAGATTTTGCTTTTCCTTACTTTTTGCTTGTCACATCTGTGTTTTTGGGTTTCTGGATCAAGTTTTTATTTGTTATGACCATCAGGTTACAGATTTGGATGTTTGGTCTCTGCCCAATTTTTGAGTAGAATGCTATGTTATGCTGTAATTATACCATTAAAACATGTATTGAAATAACTTCAATTATTGTACCAAGAGACGAGGTTGCAAAACTTGTACCAAGAGACGCCTTTAGTCGATCTACTATGCAAATGTTCAGGATTCAACGACTTTATTCCTTGAGAATATATTTCATGTTTCTCATCTTTCTTTGATCGGTTTGTTTTATTTTATAGACAATGTCTGAGTTGTTTATTCATTATCTGTTTGTTTTGCTTAAGGGCATGAGCCAGCTGGAGTTGGAAGATGAGGTTCAAGATGATCTAAAGCGTGCTACTGGCGAGTTTGTTAAGGATGTAGATGATGGAAATAAGCTGAATCGTGTTGTTCAACTCACAGGATTTAGTGACCCTGTTTATGCTGAAGCTTATGTGACGGTTCATCAGTATGATATTGTTCTGGATGTTACAGTTATTAATAGAACCAAGCAGACCCTCCAGAATTTGTGCTTGGAGCTGGCCACGATGGGTGATCTTAAACTCGTTGAGCGGCCTCAGAATTATACTTTAGCACCACAAACAAGCAAGCAAATTAAAGCAAATATTAAGGTGTCCTCGACTGAGACAGGAGTTATATTTGGAAACATTGTCTACGAGACCTCAAATGTACTTGAGCGCACTGTTGTTGTCCTCAATGATATTCACATTGATATAATGGATTACATCTCTCCTGCTGTATGTAGTGATGCTGCTTTCAAAACCATGTGGTCAGAATTTGAGTGGGAAAACAAGGTACCACCATCACTTTAAAACTGTTTCTACTAGTCTTTCTGTTTATTTAAGACACCATATATTTTCTGTCTGACCTTTTGCTTCATTTTGTATACTATGAATGTGATGACTGAAGAAAAGTCAACAAGTAGCGACCACTAAGAGCAATCAGAATTCTGATAAATGTGACCTATTGCTTCTTGTTATTATTTGCTGGGGATCAATGATGTGAACTGTTTATTATTTCTTTTTCTCTTCCCCCCCCCTCCTTTGCTAAAGTTCGAGTTCTTCTAATGTCTGTTCTGATGTGTAACTTAGTTTCATATTTTTTTTTAGTTAACTTGAGCTTTTACTGGAGCGTGCGTCACTTTATTGAGTGTGATCAATATCGGTTGTTTTTTTATTTTCTGTAATTAGAAAAGTAATACCTCTTGGAGATCTTGCACTCTGCTTTGCTAATTTGAAAACTTTAGCTTAACGTAGGAGATGATTCATATGGTTTTGTTGGCTCATCTAGCACGACAAAACCTTTGAACGTACTGATATGTACCGTATTGCACCAGCAATTATTTCAACCAGCTTGATGTTTAGATCATGAAATGGAGGGTATCACCATCATAATTATTTATTTCTTCTTTTTATCAGAGCTTGGCTCAAAACATTGATCTATATTAGCGGTTTAATAGATAATATCTGAGTTTTGAATGGATATGCACTGATAATACCTTGTTGAAAGTTTTGCTATTTGCAGAATATAGTCAATGCTGTCCATTTGTTGAGTTTGATTAATAGGAAAATTTTCATGACTTTTTTATATTTCCTCAGTTACAGTTGCATCCAGTTTATTGAACTAGTTAGTACATTCTTGTTAAGTTTATTCTTGATAAACTGGTTCCTGATTCGTCATGATTCTGGCTTACGTCTATCTTCGTTTGTTTCTGAGATCATTATTAGTAGCATTTATGTTTGATGTCTTTTATATGTAGCTTCCAGTAATGTTCATATCTATTGAGGTTTACCCATAAGTTTTTTCTTCATTAAAAGTAGTTGGTTTCTTGTTTTGAGTATCTTTTATCGGATTCTTGTTAGTGATTTTGTTCATGTCTTCACTTTTCCCCTTTCTTTTCACAGGTTGCTGTCAACACTACAATAGCAGATGAGAAAGAATTTCTTGATCATATTATCAAATCAACCAACATGAAATGCCTGACTGGCCCGTAAGTCATTTAAGTTTTCCTTCTTGACTTGATCGGTTCTCCCAACCACCTGAAGGTTTTGGCCACATTCATAAGTTGTATACATCATTTTTATTCATGAGTCGTCTCATCCCTTTCCTTTTCCTTACAGAGGAAAAAGGAAAAAAATTATTGTATTTTGACATTGCAGTTAACTTCCTATATTCGGAAGTATGGCTTTGATGTAATGATTTTAGCTTATTTGGGGAGCTAATTAAGTTGTCCAGGAAAAAAAAATTAGAGAAATCAGTTGTTTACAAAGTTCAGCTCTGTGAACTGATTGAAACTTGCCCAAGTAACCTATTACCTTCAGCTGTCCAGAACTTCCTGTCCATGATAATGTATTAACTTTGAGAAGCTGAAGTTACAGAATGTTTTATCCTGTTCTGTCACGTCTGTTATGAATGCTGAAACACTATAATTTTGCACTGTATCTTGGTTAAAGGCTTATGTTATTCCTTTTTGGAGCTTCCAATGGTCAATGCTTGTACGACGTGTAATTTTTGCCTCATCCTGCTTGGTTTGGTCATATGTTCAGATCGGCCCTGGAAGGTGACTCTGGATTCTTGGCTGCTAACTTGTATGCAAAGAGTGTTTTTGGGGAGGATGCTTTGGTAAACATTAGCATTGAGAAACAGGCGGATGGCAAACTGAATGGATATATTAGGATAAGGAGCAAGACCCAGGGAATCGCCCTCAGCTTGGGTGACAAGATAACTCTCAAGCAGAAGGGAGGAAGTTGATCGTGTTAAACTGTAAGTTCATTTCTTCTCATGTTTTTTACATTGATCTAGAACTGGACCAACCTGGTTGGTCAGGTCATTTGTAAAAGACTACCAATTATCAGCCTAGTTTTAGTCTAAGGTTGAATGTTAAGAAAATAGCAACAATCTATGGCACCCATATGGGTCACGTGGCTGCATGGCATGGAGACATGCAGTCAGGCGGCATGTATACATACATGCAAGGTCACCATGTGGGTGTGAAAGATTTACATAAAAGCTTGGGTGAATGCCAGTTCACTGATATCACTTGCACCGCCACTTATATGATTTCTACTTTGGCGTAAGTCGAGACCCAAATGAAACTTTTCACCTATAAACTTTACCTTACATGTCGTTGCACAGTCAGGTTTAGAAATATTAGGTCAATTTATTGTGTTTCTATTTTTTTATCTCTTATTTTATTTTCCTTTCATTGTAACGTGTTGTGACCTGCTTCTTTGTAGGATTATTACAGTGTGAAGCTTATTGGAATCAGGTGTTGCTGTGGAATTTGCATCTTCAGTTAGATGTCGGGATATATCGATAAATGCAGGATTCTTAATTCTACTTCAGAGGATTATTTTTCAAAAAGAAACTGGTTTATTTCTAGGTATATTTTATTTTTTTGAATTATTTGTAATGATTTTGACTGCAAGGCGATTGTAATTTTAATTAGTGTAATAAATAAATTTTGTTTTTTCCAAAAAAGAAAAGAACGTATGAATCTGTGTTAAATCACCTCTCTGATTTTACCAATGGCGCCTTTCTTCTTGTTTTTCTTTCCTTTTTCCTTTTTCTTTTATTATTATTATTATTATTATTATTATTAGTATTAGTGGTAATAATAATTTGCAAAATGAGAGAAGTAAAAATCATGTAATCGCGGAAGAGCAGAAATTGTTGCAACTGAAAATATTTTAGGAGTTATCCGATTTACACAGTAGAAAACGACAAAATAGATATAAGGGGATCGTTAACTAAAGATGATACATTATTATTACTCCCTTTTGTCTCAAAAAGATATTCCTCTTTTATTTTTTTATCTGTTTCAAATTATATTCTCTTTTCCTAAGTTAATTTTTTAGTTTTTAAATATATCCTTATTTATTATGCAGAGTAATCAACAATAAAGAACAATCAATGTGAAATATTAAAGAAAACAAAGGGTATATTAGGAAATATGTTATTAAATTGTATATTTCTAATAACATTAAATGTTGTTTTTTTAATCTATGTGAAAAATGAAAGGAGAATATCCTTTTTAGACGGAGGGATTATTATTATTATTATTATTATTATTATTATTATTATTATTATTATTATTATTATTATTATGCATTTAGAATTATTCGTCCCCGAATTCCCCACCCGAGGAACTATGGGATGGAAACTTCGTCATCACGCATTCCCTATAAATAAATTTTACGTAAATCAAAATTGTACATTCTAGTCCATTTACCACTCCTCTATTGTGTTTCCAAAAAATCCTCACGCCAACAATCCGGCATTTGGCATACCAATATGAACGACCCGTCCAAGTTTAGTATCGTAATGAGGATATAAATGGACCCATCAACGCTTAGTACATAATAACACCAGAATTTGATGTAACATCTCATCAGCGGATAGATTTTATATTAGAAAATCATATCAGCAGTTGATGTCACGATATATCATCTGTCATAAAAAACTGATGTGGCAATCAACAAATATGTTTTATGATAGAAAATCATATCAATGGTTGATGTAACAATATATCATATGCTATAAAAACGTTTGGCACGGGCAAAGATTTGATATATTATCACGGCCTAAATCACATAAGTGACTATTATGCCGCACTATCTAATACTATGTCACAATGTGTTAGCAAGAGATAACCTGGTGCTTAATAAAATCAATATTCCTTTTTTTTTTTTTTGAATAAAATGGGATTCAAGGTCAAGAAAACAGAATAATTCTTTACTTTTTGTTTTTTCAGCTTTTCCTATATATTGCAGCATCCACTCATGTGCTAAAAGATTCCAAATATTAGTTAAAAATGATATAATATCATACGTTTGGTGGCGTTATATTACCAGTATGTTGTGTGCTAGATGCATGTCATCTGGCATGTCACGTCATAGCATGTGATATAACATGCCATATAACATGCATTTGACACGCTACATAAACGTCTGGCGGCGTGACATTAGATCATCACTGCAAATTAGTAATAGCAGCAAAGAGAACTTTTCACCTTCCTGCAACAAATTCAGTTCATACACAAAGGAAACCATACATAATTAAGTGGTGGGAAAGTGATGGACCCCCGGTGAATGACTAAAATCATGTGAACACCCCACGAAAAATTTGAAAAAAAAGTTCTTCCACCCGAGCAATCGACTTAGATCGAGAAAATAACAGTACCAGCTAAACGATATAAGATCCACACAAGCACTAGCCATTAGGTGGAATTCAATTCAAACAACACGGAAATCGAGCACCAAGAAAAAGAAAATGAACAATATACAAATATTAGAGGAGATTAGAACAGCATCAATCAATGTTACAAGTTGCATTGGAAGAAGAGTGCATTAGCTCATGTATTATTATCCAACATAATAAGAGGGATACAAATCACACAATTTTAAGGACCACGAAAAATGTGGGAAAGAACGAAAAGACGGAGAGTTGGATTGAACAAAATTCCTATTCTACCCACACTAGATAAAACAAGGAAGATCCCAGACACTCTAATATAGCCGGGCCCATCTCTCCGGTCCGGAATAAACAGCATTTTCCCTGAAGGTTTTTAAGTTTTTTTTTTTTTTTTCCCTCTTCTTTCTTTAAACAATGAAGAAAAACAAATGATGAAAAAGGGGGGGGGGGTTCATGAAAAGTAAAGTGAAAAAAATAAGTTTAGAGAGGAGGTTTCTAGCCTTTCTTTCCAGCAGCCTTTTTGTCGTCTTTTTTTGGAACAAACCTTGGTAGGGTCAATAAAGTGTTTACGCGAGAGACTCCTTCAAGGGCAGACCACTCTTTGTCAACCTCCATGGTTCTTTCATCATTGTCTAAGGCTACAGTCTCATTTGCTTCTGAAGTTTCCGCATTCTCTTCTCCATGTGCATGTTTGTTCATTCTAGCAGTGCCAGAGTGGTCCAATCCAGTCGGACTAAAGGGATCATCTTTGTTATTGGTATCATCATGCTCTGCCGAGACGCTGTTTTCTTTAAATTCAGTGGTGGAAGAAGTAGATACATTTGGATTTGAGTCGAGAAACAGGCAAACCACAGCACAGTCATCAACCTTAGAAGTTGGATATTTTGACCTCCATGCCCGACCTGCTGACTCCACTAGCACTCGAGCAGCATGGGAGCGCGAGGAGCAAGAGCCCACAATGCCTACAACTTCTTCGTTTGAGAGCACATCCCAGATCTGCAATGTACATTAAAACTTTCCTGACTTAAAAGAAAATTTTATTTTACAAAATAGAAGTATGGTAATAAAAAACACGTGTAATGATCCATACCCCGTCAGTTGCCAGAACTATGAACTCATCCTTATCAGTGATGTGTCTGTAGGAAATGTCAGGCACTGAGATAAGACCGAAATCCTTTAGACAGAAATCTCCAAAGGCACGTGCCATAGCAAGGCCAGGAGAATCATTGTTTGGAAGCCACACTCTTGCAACCTCAGGTTCATCCCGAAGAGCGAATACACGCCCTTTACATTTGAGGATTCTCTCCGCTTCCTCTGCCAGATAAATGAAAATGGAAATAAGAAACAGGAAATACTTATGAAAATGGAAATAAGAAACAGGAAATACTTGTTTCTAAAACCAAATCAGTCATTTGTGGTCCGAATATAGAACTAGAAGTATCACTGCCTTGTCATTCCAGCCATCAATTGTATTTTCTAAATCTCAAACCCCAAGACTAAACTGGGAACACTGTTGCACTGACAGAATTAACTACTGGCATATCATAGCAAGACTCTAGCTGCGCACAAACTCAATGTACATTCAACATTGCTACCCCAGTACGGCATAAAAAAAATGCAATGTTATTTCCATTGAAGCCCCAGTATGGCATAAATAAAAGTGAAGTGTTATTTCCACAGTTCCTGCTGGTTTATCTCGTGCTTGTGTTTCACCTACGTTTAACATCTATTAATAGATGGAAGATTAAATAGATAATAACAGTATACTTGAGGAAAGTCTATTCACTATTGCAACCTGGTCCAAGTACTAGGAAGTAAGTATGGGAGCCTAAGTCACCAGCCAAAAATAAGGAACAGTTAAAAGGTCAAGGATGAAATTGTTGAGCCTATTTGAAATTCAAAATAAATAAATATTATCTAACCTGTCATAGTTATTATATTCACAAAGGACATCGAATAAATAATTGAATTCATATACCATATTAAATAAACGGTCCTAATATTATTTAAGGTCAATTGGCTTAGTTGGAATTTGGTATCAAATCCAGAACCTTAATGTAATAAAACTTACAAAATTATTTCAGGCCCAATTTTTTCGGTTCTTCCTTGTTTCTTTGTTACAGGAGAAAAAGGCATACACGTAGTAGAGTTTATACTCAAAGGCACACCTATCGTACGATAACAATGACCATAAGGACATAAGGTTTTCTGTTCAGCTTTCAATCACCTAAAATCAGAGACTCAAAAGGTCAAATCACAGCCACACTGCATCTAAGCATAAAAGCCGATGTAGCACACAAGAAACAATTACCACATACTGTGACCCATTCACCCCCCGACCAAAGAAATAAAAAAAGAAAAAGAAGAAAAGGAGGGGGGGGGGGGCATTGTTAGTGACACAAGCAAGGGGGAGAAGGAAGAAAGAACAAAGGGTACCTGGAAGGTTCGGTTTAAGATCCACAGTTAACTGGACGGCAACAAGAGAATTATTTTCATCTCTTGTACCCAGTACAGCTCTCGAGTCCCCAACATTTCCAATTACAAGATCCTGACCCTACAGAACATGGTCAAGGCATTCTTGATCATACAAATAATAAAACCGCAGTATACCATCAGTAGCACTTCTGAGCTTTTCATGTATACCTGTTTTATTAGAGTCACTGCTGTTGTCCCACTGCAGAAGCATTCAATGTTTGAATACATTCTTAATTCCCGATCCGTAACCTTAAAAGCCTTTAGAAAAGAATCCTTCAGCATCTGGAAAACTTCTGGCTGCTTTTCGGTTCCTTCAAGATCAATGGAAGCTCGAGCTGACTCATCCGCGGATAAGAATCCGTTGTCTTCAGAGCATCTAACACCCGCATGATTCATATTGACCTCCCTAAGGACCTCATCACCCTTTGTATTAACTTCCCAGTTTACACTCAGTTTCTGTGGGAGAGAATCTCTGACACGCCTTGCAACCATATGACCATAGGGACCATGGCCATCAAAAACTCCACAGAAGACACTGTCTGTTCTTGAACCAAAATTCTAGAATTACAATTTCACAAAAATCAGTAAGTGGCAATCTTGCAATCAACACCAAACAAAAAGAATAAAATGCTATGTAGGTGTAGATGCCACCATTTATCTTATAAAACATCATTAACATGTGAAAATTCAATACATACACGTAAAGTAATGAAGATTCATACTAAATGAACACAAATATCCCTTTCGTAAGCCCCAGAGGATTGAATCAAATGACAAAAGACACCAATTCTAATCTGATGTAAACCAATAAGAAAAAGACAAGAATTCAGGGACCTTGAATCACAGGAAGGCCAGGCAGAAATTTCTGGTGCCCAAGTGTAGGCCGAAAATGCAAGATGGATCGACAGCTACATTCAAATAATAGTTTGTATTGAACAATAATTATATGGTTTTTAAGTTGAAAGTATAACCTTTTATGAAAATTAGGCATGGCGCAAGGTTTAACTCATTAAAAACATACATGAAGATAGATACTGAGAATTTATTTTCAATGAATTAACAACCACTAAAGTACTATCATCCATTACAACGTACTAGATTTTCTTTTTCATTTTATTACTTTCCTTATTTTATTCAAATTAGTTGCATTAAGGTGGGAAAAGAAAGATCTAACCTCCCAAACAAGCATTGCATCTTGATTGGTTCCTTTCTTGCCTTGTTGGGTAAAGAGTGAAGCTATCTCACTGGACCCATTTAAGAACATACGGCCTGGAGTCTTACGTAGTTGTTCATCCCTCTTAAAGTCAAAGGATGGATTTCTTGACCCTAGCCTACTTCTTGGCCCCTTCCACTTCCCCATGCCCATCGGAGTTCCAGGAGGTGGACTCCTGCTCTCACTGGACAAGCAGGACCCCATTAGCAGGGACCTGATTACTTCCAGTATGCACTCCAGTCCAGCAAAACAGTCACACCCCCTATTTTCCGTATTAGGATCCGTCACAACAGTTGAAGTAAAAGAACCTTCCAAGCTATTATTCACGCTTCCCAGCCTGCTCTCAATCAGGAAATTCACCCGTTCATGCACAAATGAAACTCGAATGACATCCTCCCAATAAATGAATTTCCAGGGACCTCTTACATAAACCACCAACTCCAATTCATTTACAAAAGTTCACCCTTTCGATTCAACTACTCTTGCCCTAAAGAGTTCCCTAATCAAACAATAAATACATACTAAAATAAAGTAAACAATAGTATCCTCTAACCTTTCCTCTTTATCTTTTATTTTCCCCCCCTCAAAGTACTAATTTTTTTATGTAGAACGCTAAGAGTAATATACACTACAGAATCAGAAAGAAAACAGATCTATAAGAAAAAAGTATCGTCCTCTAAACCGCTTCAACAAACCCCAAAATCAAGAAGATCAATTGAGCTAAACATGAATCAATAACTCATAAACCCAACAACCATTCTTCCCTTAAAAACCCAAAGCCATCAAGGAATTCCAAGAATTGACCCAAAAGACAAACTGAAACTCCGAGCCCAGCAGATCAAAACCGAGACACCTTATCCCGATAAAAAACTTTTTTGAATTGAACTGTGGAAGCACAACCACGGCTCTGAATCATAATTTCCCAACAAAATCAACAGATAAAGATCACAGGAAAGAAAAGAGGGCTGCTTCGAAATGGAAAATGAATGAAAGATGCAACAGCAGCTCGGAAGAAAAGGAGAGATTTGAGGTCCCAAAAAGGTAGCCTGTAAGACAATTTCTTACAGTATAAATTGTATATATACGAAGGGGGAGTTGGTCATCAAGGTCTCTGTGAAACTTCTCTACCGTCCATTGTAAAATTTAAGGTGTGGGATCTGCTGCTGTACTGTGTAGCATTTGTACGTATATGCAACTACCGACCGTTTAGATCATTATAATCTGCGTGTGTGTGTGTATATATATATTATTATTTCAATAATCAAAAGATAATAATACTAATAGAAAAGTGTGCAATTATTATTGTGGAAGAGATATATTATATACAGATAATAAATGGATTAGGATTACATCTTATAGATTTTCTCAACATATATCGATCTATTTTTTTTTCCTACTATTATTTTTCTTTGGTAGATTTCCACTCCGTCTCAATTAAAAATAATAATTATTATATTTAATTTAATTAAAGTTTTTTCTTAATAGCAATTTCTAGTGGAATACAGCTTTTTGGTATAATCCAACCCCAATGTTTGGGGATTCGAAGAAAATGAAAATGAATTCTTTATTTTGTTCACTGCGTTGCACTTTATTTGTATAAAGGTTTTCAATTTCTGGTCATTTTTATTTCTCTCAAAATTTTCCAATCTTATCCTTATTTGCAAAATCAATCAATTAGCACGTTTTCTTAAGTATAATTAGTGTCTCTTAACGGATTGTTTTAAAGTTCGTTTTGGATTGTGCTCTGGCTTTCCCCTTTTTATAATCGTACGGATTTAGTTATTATTAGGGGCTTTGGTGTTTTATTAACTAATATAGGACTTTAAAAAAAATGGAAATTTATTGGATTAGAAAAAAAAAGGAAAAAAAACTAAGGACGTAATATAATTGCAAAAATGAGCAATAGTTATGAACGATATAATGTGAATTTAATTGCCTTAAAAAATCATTTTATTTTTGTCCTCCATAGTTAATCATTATAGGAACCCTTCTTTTTTTTTTCTTTAAAAATAGTTACCATATTGGGATTTATCTACATTCTATTGTAATTTATAATCTCATATATAGTTGTTTGCATTAGTTTGTATTATAACTTTATATACAATATTGTTAATTTATTTGCATTGTGTTTCAATATATCATATATCTATGTGTAATTGTATTGTTACAACGTAAATTTTAATGGTACTTTAAAAAAATATTCATACTACATTTTTTATGTATACACTACGTCTTGATTAAAATGTAGGTCCTTAACACATAGTCATTTTTGTAATTACATTACATTTATAATATTTTTATATCTTATTTTTATCATCGATTTTTAGTTTATGTTGATTTGATTATTCTTCTTTAAAAATTATATTATCCATCTTTTAAAGAAAGCAATAATTTTTCATAATTTTGTTTTAGTTATTTTTTACCCTTTTTTCTTTTTTCCCTTATATGAAATATGATTGACAAACAAATTTTGTACAATCTTGACATATTTTTTAAAAGAAATTTTTTTTCAAAAATATAGAATGTATTATATTTTAGAAATTAAAGATGAAAAATGCTACCAAAATGTTATGATGATAAATATTATATGTTTAAAACAATAAAGACTTCCGGTGTTAATAATATGAGGTGTGTTTAGTAACAATTGTAGTGCGAATATAATCGTCAGTGACGCTATTTATCTAGATTGGAGACTCACTGGTCTCCGTTTAATTGGCATTATTATATTGGATGATGAGTTGATATATATAAATATATGAGGGGTCCTCATTTATTTAGTAGTCAACAAAGAGATGACAACTAAACTAGAGGCCGGTCTCCAATCTAGATAATAACATTATTCTAAAATTATCCTTATTATATTATTGTGATGGTGTTTTCTCGTACAATTGAAATAATTTTAAGAAGGGACATTTACATAAATTCAAACTCAAAACCTTGTCTTGATAATGAGCATTTTTTTATTATATTTTCACCGTGTTTTTTTATACAATTAAAAGAATTTTAAAGAGTGGCATTCACGTAAACTCGAATCTAAGACTTTGTGACGATAAAGAACACTCTTTATCATTTAAACAATCATCCTTTATCTTTGCCCTCCTGTCACTTTCATGCATTTCATTTAATTTGCTATCGTGAATCATGTGTAGTGTGTGTACATATATATATATATATATATATATATATATATTTCACATTTTGACATAGACACCCTGTTTCTTTTTAATTGATTTTGTACTGCCAAAGTTTTTAAATAGTTGAGCGTGATCTTATCTTAAAAATGTGTTTGGTAACAAATTTAACCATTTTATTTAATTTTTTATCACATCACATCATTTTATTATTTTACTTTTTCTTGGAAAAATAGAAAAGAACATCGCACGCTACTCCTAATTTAAACTAGTTTAAATTCTTGACAAATACACCGTAAAGGAACATCACACAATACTAAGGAGAATGCTTGTAAAGGAGAAATTTCCCCGATTGCTACACAACAGACATTGCATGCTATAGATCGTGTTAGACAATATGTAATAGTGTATACTCTAGTTAATGGATTTTTATAATTCTTTTCCACCAACTTTTTTTTTTTTAAATACAATTTGTGAAACTTTGGGGAGGAGTATAGACTCGAACTTAAAATCATGTCCTTGAGCTATAAACCCCTTGTTCTTCTTTACCGCCAACTGGATCATTGGAATAGTTTAGGTGAAGAATACGACAATTCCAAGCCATTTTAAGGAGTACAAACAAGTCCAAATCTTTCAGAGGGTAGATTGAATTAGTACGCACAAAATCATGCTATTTTGGAAATTGAAATTTTAGCATCATTAATGAGCTGAAATACCACAAGCCTAATGTATAGATAAGATAAACGTGGCAATTGATAAGCAATTTCTGTCGAAGTAACATCATATACAGATTGAATCTTTTTAAAACATGAATAAAACTTTATAAACTTTAAACTCAATAGTAAAATGTCGATGGCGAAATGTATATTTAGACATTGAAGATGTCATGATTTCTCAAATACTATCTTAGAGTTTTTGGAGGCAAAAGCATTAGTCTATAATCAACAAATCAAGTGGTTCAACTACTGTTTTTTGTACTGGTTTTTGTGTTAGCTAGGAATGATGATAAAATTTTAGTGCTGTCATTAAAAAAATAATATTGATGGTTAAGAGAATTTATATTCTACATAAATTACATAATTGATTTATGTCAAATAAGGGGATTAAACAAAGTTACTAACCATCATTAATTTTTGGGCTCCAATACTCAAAGTTTATTGATTTGTTTATTTAATATAAGCAATGTAATTTTCTTTTTAACGGTAAGCATCAATTTTTAGTTATAGAGCTCACGTACTTATCATTCTTCTCCAATTTTTACAAAATATTGGGATCCATGATTTTTTTTCTTCTAATAAAGTATTGTTACATAAGCATGTGAAATGTATAAATAGAATTCGCGTTGGCTCCATAGAAATAACGGGTACGTGCTATAATTAATTTTCCGCGTAAGTAATTTTCATACATGTAGGGATAAACACAAAACTTATTCTTAATTATTTTTTTATTCTTTATCGTTAAACTTGATAATAATCTTTAAACAATATATTGTCAATATATAAGCCAAGTTATGTATTAATTAAGACACGAAAGCGAAAGACTAACAAATAATGATCTTTAGTGAGAAAGAAAAATGCTATTACACATCAAACAAATCGCACAATTTTATCCAATTAGGAAAAAAATCAATAATATTTCTTAAATTGTTTGAGTCAATAATAATAATAATAATAATAATTCTATTTGCTGATATAATTTGCAAGAACTTGTCTAATTGTAGAAAAATAGGTCACGTTCTTCAACCTAAGTGACAAAGACAGAATATACCCTTATCTCAAACTTACAAAGTCAAAAGTACTTTTTCCACCACAATCTATGTTGTAACGTAGCTTGTGCAATAAACTTTCTTGGTAAGTATCTATACCTTTTTCCCGTTATTTATTTATTTATTTTTTTGGGGTGGGAGACTGGAAAATATTTATACCTATTATATAAAGAAAATATCTCTACTGATTGTAACTTTTTGATAATTAGTATATAATAATAACATAATTATAAATTAATAGATGCATAATCTTGGCCAATTCATGACTTTTACTCCATCAAACTACTCAGGCCTCAGGGGGTCTAATTAATGTTTCATTCCTGGTATAAGCCATGGTTCAATTATGTTGTCTAATTAAAAATAAAATTTAAATAAGAATAAAAAATAGATAAATTTAAGATTTCTCATTGTTATATATTATATCTTAATCTTCATTTACTAATGACCATGTTGAACACGGATTTTGACCAATATTATTGTAAGAGTAATGTTCAAAATATGGCCAAATTTATTATTTCTAATTGCTTTCTTTATTTTAATTTAGTTCCAATTTACTGATAAAGACATTGACAACCACGTTGATCGACGAAGTCAAGAAACTAATAATAAATTAATTTACGCTATGTTGTATAAGAAAAAAAGTCATATATTCAGACGGATTTACCAATTATTTTATAATTAAAAAAAACCATCTCTTTCCATTTGCTAATCAGCATAATAAATACGTCAACCGTTAATAGGAGAGCGGAATTGTAAAACGTGTACAAAAATTAATGATTGTCATGTGATGGATAGGTTTTTTTTGTTCCCTTGACAACTTTTTATGCTGTCTGTTGTTGATCCTTTGATGGATCATTTACCGGTATAATTTCTCTCGTGTAGACTTTGATATTTTCAATAAAATATTTATCAGCATAGTTTTTAGAATTTATCTTGAAATTTTTTTAGGGAAAATATATTCTCACCCCACTTTTTATTAAGTGCACCATATTTTATTTGTGTTGAAGATCTTTAATTTTATTATTTATGATATTATGCCCCTTGATAGCTTTTGTTTCATTATTTCGCGTGGTAAATAATTAATTAGATCTTCTTGTATTTAATGATAACTTTCAATCAAATTTTTTTGATAACATATACTTCAAAATAATGAGAAAACATATTGTTTTACTTTTATATTTTTCACTATTTTACTTATTTAAAATATTTAGTGTTTCTTTTAATGGAATTTTTACAAGATAAATGTCATTTTAAATATTAAAGAATTATATATAAACCTACGACATAAAAAAATCAAGGACCTAAATATGAAATTTTGTGAAGTTAAAGGATGATGGATGTAATTGATGTGTGGTGTAATAATTAGTAAAATTTATTAATTGTTTATAAGTCATGTGTGGTGACATGCTTAGTTGATCATCATTTATTAATTGTTTATAAGTCATGAAATCTACTACCTGCATATACACACAATTAGTCCAAAATAATCAACTCAAACATGTCAAATAAAAATGTCTACGTAGAATTACTTTTTTTTCTACTCTCTTTCGTGTATAGCTTTGCAAAGAACTTTTTTTATTATTTATTTTAAATATTTAACAAAATTAGTTTTGCTTTAGAGATCAAGGGGTAGCCCAAGTCGAAAGGAAAGCCCTTTACTGAGCTTTACCGGGGTTCGAATTGCCCCGAGTCCCCCTCCCCGTTACCCCCTTTAATAAAAAAAAAGAAATCAGTTTTGCTCTAGAATTGACTGTAACGTTCTCGTGTCCAATTTCAGACCTGACTCCTAATTTGCACACCATTAAAGAGGGTACTTTTCTTTATAGTCCCACCGTTGTACCATAATTGGACTCCAGATTTTTTTTGGTTAGATAAATACAATGTTTTAGAAAGATACACAGAAAAAGAATCGTGTAAGATTTTCTAGCATTCATGAATTTGTGCATAGCCCGAGCGGAGTTTGTGCAAACACCGCGCAGAATTTGTGCAAAATCTGTGCAAGCTTTCAGCATTTGAGATAGTTTCTAGTGATTCAAAAACATATTTCTGTATTTTTCAAAATATTTTATTGACTTCCTTTTTTCTTTTATTTTGGGGTGGGATAGAAATAGGAATTCTCTTGAGAGGTGAAGAGATTTATTGCATTGTGTTTTTACCTTTTACAATGTTTGCACACATCCAGCAGCACCTGAAACCTCTCCACAACGATTTTATATTACAACAAATACAAGATGAACATCAATTTTCGAAGATGTTCTTTTCGACTCTGCTCAATCTATCATCTTGAGCAACACAGCTATTAGTAGGAGGAGTGGTGCAAGTGCAACGCCGCTAGCTCTCCGCAAACTTGTAGCAGACAGGGAAATATCATAGGCGCTCATAGTGTAGACATCCCCGGTCACTTCATCTCTCACCTTTATGCTTGAAGAGCCTGAGATGATGGACATAAACAAAAATGATAAATGTGATCAAATTGCAATTAGAATTAAAGTTTACTTACCCAATTGTCACAATGTTTTAGTTTATCTTGGAAATTAGAACAAAGTGAAGTTCAACAGAAGTGCAGTGACCTAATCAGCATGTTTGTTGAATTCAAGAAATGAATGACTAAACAATGAAACCAAAGCCTGTGCAGTTTCCATGCTTTGCTTAATCAGAGAATGTGTAGTTTCTGTGCAATAATTAGCAGAACTTACAATTGTATTCAGTCCACCCGATTCTGTTTTTCTAAGTTGTATAAGACAAACTTGTTCGATAATACAAAATCCGCATTTCAAAAGAATCAGAAAATTCACTATAGCTTAATAACAAGAAATTGTTTCGGTAGATTCAATTGTAGCACGAAATTTCAACACTTAACACTCGACTTTGGGAGTAAAATAACTAATTGAGGAAAGAAGGATCTTTTTAATTGGATTACTGATTAGTAAGTATCTTACAAGGCAGAAAAAAAAAAATAAAGGATGAAGGTAAACTAAAAATCAACATAAGCACGCTACACTCCCACCTCCCGCCATTTTCCTGTCCCAACTTGGTTTTATCTTGAAGTTTCCGTGCTTTTCCCTCAGAAAGCAAGAGAAATTTTAAAGAAGGGGGCAAAAAGGCAAGTGATTATATATAATAATACACAGAGTACCTTCAAAAATAATCTTTGTACACTTTCTTCACAGCTGCGTCTAGACACAGTTGCAAATGTCTCACTACTTTCGTGCATATTTAGACACGCCAAACTCAATCAGCAAGACTGAAAAATCAGCTTATTTTTCTTTCTTATTTTACTGTGGCACTATGCCACTATCAAATCCTCCCCATTGCACCAATCAAACCAACTAATTTGACAAAATGACAAACAAGGCAAACTTCCCTAAATCTGCTCAAAACTTTAAGCTTCAAGTCCCAGCAATTCAATTCTCGTTGCAAATTGAAAAAATACATTCAAGTATTATACCTGCCCTTACCAAATAGAAAGTAATATATGGGTCACCCTTCTATAAGAAAGTAATCCAAAATCATAACTCCCAAGATAGTTAAACCCGCAATACTCTTCCAATACAAGTCACCATTTTGCCAACCAATACAGTATTCTTTATTCTGCAAAAATGGAGAGGTTTTAGATGACTCTGGAAATAAAATTAAGCACAAAAAATTTCAATGATCAAATTCTAGTCTAACATTATCTCTTTCTAGGAATATTCACAAAAGAGGGCAACTAAATTCAACTTGATGAGAAATTGTAAATGAAGGAGATATAAATTTTCTTCTCTGTAACTAATCCTTAAGTAAGAATTTCAGCCATTCTTCATGTTTAATCTCTTATAGAAGCCAATGGTACATTGAGGGGCAGCTTCCAACAATTTCAAACAAATATGTACATATTTCACCGGAGTATCATTCATAGACTTCCCGCTTTACTCCTATGATAACATTAAAATTCTAGCTTCTAGACGAAAAGTACATGGTATAACTATGATCCACACATTCAGTAACTGCAGATTAAATGATGCTACATATCTTCCACCAGGCAAGAATGGGAATAAATCCCATTGCAACAAAAAAGAAGGGGATAGTATAACTATGATCCACACATTCAGTAACTGCAGATTAAACGATGCTACATATCTTCCACGAGGCAAGAATGGGAATTAATCCCATTGCAACAAAAAAGAAGGGGAAAAAATTGAACCAAATTAATTCAGCTCACATACATGATTTTTGAACAGATAATCACGTGGATATACTGAGAGGGAAAGTGAATCCTTGAAATGAAAAGCTACAACAGGAAATCCTCCATCAACACTGCATGACACGTGAAACCAAGAATCAGTATGGAAATTCCGGTGATGGATGAATTTTATTGACATGAAGAACCGAAAAAGATAGGAAATGCGCTCCTCCAAACATAAAAGAAGATAGGGAATAAATTAAATTTAAAAAAAAAAAATAGGAAATAAAAACAAAAGAAGAATCCCCTACCATTGCATAGAATGTCCTATAAAACTAAGCTAGCAAACACTCCCTCCTACCACACAATTCACTCAACAAACAATAAGGATTACTGAAAGGACTTGTGTGCATGTGTTAATATGAAAACGAACAGACATGTAGCCATGCTCAGAGTTCTGTATGTTTCCTTACTTGCCACCATAGAAAAAGCATTCATAGTGATACCCAAGATTGTGAGTCTTCATATCCGGGTGCTTTACCATAATCTAGAGAAGAAAGAGGGGAAGAGAAAAAAAGTAAACATAAATGTACAACCCATTACGGATAAATCCATGAAGAAAGTCTTGCCAAGTGTTCATCTTGAGTATTAATTTTTAAATCAGCAAGGGTGAAAGATTAAACACACCTTTTCAATAAGTGGTTTATAAATCTTAGCTGGAAGAAAGGCCAGAGTTGGAGCAGTGTCGATTACTGTTCCCCCGGCGTATGTGGTGTCAAATAAATATGATGGAATGTCTAAAACTTGATCACCCACCGCAACTGCCTTCATGATAACATTATAATGCACCCTAAGATGACAGCATAATCATAATTAAAGACAGACGTATTCAATATTATCAATAATGCTAATACTTGTAAAGGAAAAAAAACAAGTTAAAGGGTATTGTATTTGATTAATGTAAATTTCAACAACTCCAACAAACAATCGCTGGTGAGGACATTAAACGGAAGAGTATATTAGTGAATGTATGTTTCAACAATTGATGGAGCAACAAACCCTTGGTGGCTAAAGTGACGCTAAGTGCATATGAATATCATATAGGTTGAATATTTATTTCAATAACTGAAAACAGTCATCATAAAAAGTATGTCAATAATGAATTCTACCATTAAGAGGACAAAATTAGGAGAATTATCTATGGTTGAGCTTTATGAATGTTATAGATACCTATTAGAGAGCTTTTGAAATTTTTTCATGCATGTACTACCACCTACAAACGTGATCACAGCGATTCTACTTTGAAGTCTGGAAACATGTTAGCGCCATACAAAGTGGTACCACAAATATTAAGTGATTTTCCCTACTTAAGGAGGCATTACCAATCCCTTTTCACTCGAGGGCAAAGCTCTTCACACTTTTTTTTTAGGTTCAGAGTCCAGTTGTTTGATGAAAAATTTGCTATTTAACTTTTTCATGGGTGGTCAGTTGACCTAGCTTTCCATGTTACCTAAAGCTGCATATCTGAATGAGAACCAAAATAGATACCGAAATGACAAAAAGACTTTCAACAGTAATAATAATTTGTTTTAAGATCAATTACATGATGAGAAGGAAAATCTAGATTAACCAAAAGGCCCCCTATAAAATTTAACTGGTTACTTAACTAGGTTTCAGTAGTTACTACACCTACAAAATGGGATACCCATGAAATAAACAGCACCATATCCACCAATACTAGCTTCCATCTTTTTCCTACAAAGAATAGCAAACAAGTAATGATATCACGTACCTATTTCGGACCAGTGGGGTTGAATTTAGTTTTGGCTGCACTAACTCTCCAACAGCAAATATGCCACCTCCATTGCTGCTATCCAGGCAATGTGAAAATATTTTTTCGTCCTTCCTGATAAAGCAAGTTGTGAAAGAATAGATGAATTCCCTCTTCCAAAACCAATTATCCCATCAACAGCTGCAGCATCTGATGCTACTGAGCACCTGTTTATCAGAATAACATAATCAAGTAGCACTTGGAAATAATTATACGCTCCAATTATAAGACAATCTAGAGTAAGATTAATTTTGAAATTAAGCACATAGCTGCAAAGAAAATAAGCAATACGCGCTGAAGGAAAAAACATGCAACTCAAATATTTCAACTACACTTGATATCTCTGATATATCCTTGAAGCTAAATGGCGAATAACTTCATCAGCCATTTAGGTAAAGAGAAACAAGAAAGAAAGAGAATGATAATGTTAGGTGCAGACGAGCCTAGTGGAAGAATCCAAGCACTTTCTCTTAGTTTCTACACATACGACAAGTATTTAAATGACTTAAACTTATATATTGTCATAATCAGATAGATTAGCTAATCAGTCCAATAACTATAGACAATATCTATGATTGGAAGTTCATAAGTCCTGCTTCGATGTCAAGCTTCAGCTAGGCAAACTGATTTCCCTTTCATTTCTGAAGGTAACTTTGGTAGCCGCATTAATCCCAAGAAAAAGTTGAGTATTACTAGTGTCACTGTTGATAGACTATTTACATCAGTTTATGAGAATACAGATCTGTATCTCAAAAGTAGGCTTGTCACGCCTATCTGTAAGTGAGCGAGGGCAGAAAATTCCATACAGCAGCTTATATCAGCCAACTGACCTGCCAAATAAGCAGAGCTTTGCTTGGTAGTAGCCGCCAATGATAGATTTTAACTCTTTTCATTTCTTTCCTTCTTCACAGTTACGGATTGTTTGTTAGTGATTGTAATTAATGGAATTTATAATTTGACAAAATAAATGGTGGAATATGCATGATTGAAGTTGAGAAATCATAACAAGAAACAATTAGACCATCAAAGTCATTTATTTGCATTTTTTTACAAACAAGATTGCAATTTGACAAAAGGTAAACTTCTTCTACAATGTTGGAAAGAGAACAAAAAGAAACAAGTGCAAACTGCTCAACAACCAGCATGCCTTGCCCACCAGGTGGCTAGCTGAGATGTAATTTTACAGCATCTCATGCTCAAACCGGTACAAGGCACGCATGAGCTGGTGGTTTGGTGCGGCGAGCCAGGCCCATGGACATTGTGAAGTTAATTTAATGAATATATATATATATATATATCCCTCTATATTTTGCAGCCATTACTGGAGAAGTAGGAGGGAGGGGGATTTATTTCATGGCTTTACAATGCAATGGTATAACCCTTTATAAGACAACCAAGGAATAGCGTAATACATTTTGACTAGAAAAGTAACATAACCAACCTAAAGAAAGACTTAGAACTTAACAGAATAGGTGAGGCAACTTAAAACAAATTACGAGCTTGTTCTTTCTACCTTTCCTGAGTGATTTTTTGGAAAATGTCTAGCGGAGAATTAGTGAGAAATTATACGAATATTTGAGAAATATTCTTTCATGGGAATATGCAGTTGCATACAGAGATGGCCTTGTTCGTCAGCTTTTTTGGAAGAATCTATAAAGAACAAGACCTACAGCTGCCTGCTTCTGTGCCTTAACAAGAACAATTAAAACGGTCATGATATTCTGTTCCTTCTATGGACCATTGAGGTTCACTTTATTGCCGTGTACCAAACTCTCACTCAAGCTAGTTCAAAGATGTCACGCATTACCAACTTCCCTATCAATTGTGCAAACTTTGCTTTGTACACTTTTGCAGTGGGAATCTTACCCAACTATACATTTATGGATATGTAAGGCATGCATAATAATCCACTACTAAGCTTCTCAATTTTGATTCTTTATCAATATATAAGGTATGGTGCCCAGATTGAACGTAGAAATGCTACGCATCCTAATATAAATAGTGAAGAAACACAAATACAAAACGGCAAAATCTCATTTAAAGTTTCATACGATGTTATATAATTAAATATTCTTGTTGGAATTCAATTTAGCCAGTAGGCTACCATCACAATAGCCCTCCTAAATATATTTTAGGAACGTTCTTAGCAAGCAATGATCAAGCTACTAAAAATATTTTAGATAGGCGTATCCCAATTAGTTTAAACTATTTGAATAGTGTCCTTTTGAGCTAGGATTTTATTAATAATTATTCGACTTTTACATAAAACATTTATGTAAAATTTTACATAATGCAAGAGAGCCATGCGATTTGGAATTGATTTAAAAATGATGTGATGATATGTGGGAAAACAAGATCTTGCCAAATGTGACTGTACATGAAATTATGCAAGTTTAGTACGGTTGTTTTATTAATTAAGACATATGTTTATCGGTTCATACATTTATCAAACAAGTTCATTAAACTCTTAAGGATAGTATGAAATTGATTTCTTTGAAGAAATGATATTGATCCTTTTTCCCAATGAAGATTGTATGGTTAAATGGTAGAAAAGCACTGGGAAATGTGAAAAATAATATACTTTCTTTTCAGAATGTGTTGTTGGAAATAAGCACAAAGAAAAGTGATTCCTATAAAATCAATACCATACAATTGCTTAAATTGTATAGATAACATGCGTTTTACTTTCCTAGATTCATTTATTGATTATTGTATTACTAGATACATTAACGTGACATCATATTTTCCTAAATATATTTGCTCATCGCTCGTTGCATTTACCATGTGTGTTAATGTATTAATGAAGTTGCATGAATAAACATGAATGTATTTTCAAAAGTTTGTGTAGATGGTTCTTATACTTACCTTAAATTCTCGTATATCAATTTCGAAATTGAAATGACGTAATTCATAAGTAGTTTTGGACAAAATTAGTAATAATCTGTACAGAGGAGGAATAGTACAGAAACTATGTTCCTTTTGATTTTACTAACAATTCTAGGATTGACATAGTTTTGAACTAAAATGACCATGGCACTAGAATGGAAGAGGAAGGCTTTAATTTATTTTTATTTTTTTGGGTTGGATTGATGTTAAAATAAAAAGAACAAAAAGGAGTCCTAACATATGAAAAGCTTAAAGTGACCAAACTGAAGATGACATAAGATAATTCCTTGAGAAGTCAACAAAGAAATATAAATCATTTAATGAGCGAGTCCCTCTAAACTAACCTCGTTTGAAAAATACCATATTATAGGCCTAGCTAGATCTTGTTCATCGGTTTTAAATCTAAAGATTCATAACAAAAAAAGTAGAGTAGAGCTATACAATGGTTCCATATTATGCTAGCCAATTGAAAATAAGTTACATGACGAACTATAGATATTTAGAATGAATGATGGGTGGACATTTAACGAAACAGAAATTGAATTCCTTGCCAACAACAATGACATAAAAATGTTAACTATTTTTAGAGTTTCGCCACAAAACTTGGAATGTGTGAGTTGAAGAATTTAAACATGCGGATTGAAATCTAGTAGCGATTAAACATGCTGATTCATTAAATCTTGATAACCCAGTCGTGCTTGCAACTCTAAGTTCAACTTCATATGATCAATTTCAGGGTGCAAGAATTGATATTTTCAGCTACACAATTATTTGATTATGCTCTGTTGGGCTATGCCCTGGCAAAAACATATTATTAGGCTCAAGTTAAGAAAGAGTGACAGGAAAAGTATACAATACCAAGCGAAATAGAAATTTAGCTACTTTGTTCTCATGTTCCTACATAAAACAAATGGTCCAGTATTTGTTTCAACGGAAGAGATACGACGTGTATTTAAGGAAAAAGTATTGCTTCATACAAGAGGAAGTAACACTTCAACTCCTTAATTACAACTAACCTAATAAATAACACTGCCATCACCAGTCCATTAAAATCAGCTCAATTATTACAGTGGTGGATACAACTAACTGACCACAATTAAGAAATATATGTCCAAGGCTCCAAGTTACTTTTTGCAAAAGTACAACTTAATTATCCACTATCTCCACAGCTCACAAGTAAATGATAAAAGGAACAAGCAAAACAAAATTGAATTTGTTATAGATCTAAGCACTTATATATAGATATACAATAATAAGTTTTCCCATATTCATACTAACAGCGTTTGGCAACTATTTTATAAACCAAAACAGTTTATCAGCTACCCCTGGACATCATTTGATTGCTTCACCCATTTTTTTTTTTTTTTGAAAAGCTAACTTATGATGCTACGTTGCAGTTTAAAACCTATTTAGTTTATAAGATACTTGCCAAACACATGGTAAATGATTCCGATCTCCCACGATTTCCTTCAACACCAAGAAGAAAGAGAAAAAATGGGAAATTAGCTTTGCCTTGTGAGCTAAATAAGAGAGTTTTTCATTGTAGCTAGGGGAGCCAGACAAGCCCTTCATCTGCACAAGGTCGTGCCTAAATGGGAAAGTTTGAGCTCTATTTTGCCGTAAGGCCTCATGCGTGGCTACTATAATCATCCTATTACATTTTTGCTCCTAGTCGTTCCCTACTTTTATAAGTTTCTCATCTCAATCTTTCATAAATCTAGAAAGACACACACAGTTAAGATTTTTTAGGTGGCCGTAAGGAGACTAACACCTGGCTTCTATTAGCAGCTTACTCAGTCAAAATTCTTTTTTCTATCTTATGTTAAATTATTAGTTCTCTTTGAGCTAAACATTCAACTGCTTTTACTACTTCAGCACGCACTTTTAAAGTTTGAGACCCCCATATTTATTAGAGATAATTTTTTTATTAGAGACTATTAGCTACATTTTATGGTTATTAAGTCTTTGTAAGTTGATCTTAAAATTCCAGGCTTTTTATGATTTGGAAAGAGTTCTGTTATAATCTCTTTGACATCTTTGTGTCCACTATGATCTCTCTTTTATTATTTTAGTTTTACATGTAATCTCAAGGTAAAACTTGGAAAATGGTAAGTCATCCATCCTTTCAATGAATACTTATGATGATTGCAGCCAGAACCCAATGATTCATCTTAAGCCATACACAATGATAATATCCAGCTCAGAAAATCTATCTCTTCCAGTGTATTCATTTTAAAACCTACATGTGGATTGAAGTTGATGCTAATTATTCAGCTACCCAGGTCCATTTTTTGATGCAACTTTGCTGTCAACTATTCAATGCAACCAACGTAACAACATGTTAGCATTTGGATACAATTGCTACTTCTGCCTTATTTCACTTAATCTATCTCTCACCCATCATGTTGTTGACCAACCTGAGTTGTGGACTTCGACTACTATTATGGTGCCCAACCCAAATAAAATAAAATTCTCTAATTTGCGGCAGTTATAGGAAGAGAGTTACCTGGTGACACTATTTTGAAGTTTTTAATGTCATAAATCAACAGATGATGGTACAAAAATGGAGAGAATATTTTTGAGGTCTTCTTTTTAACATAATAGAGTAAAGCACATTGTGCATTAGTTTGAAACATTATTCCATGAATGACCAAGGGAGATATCTTTGTACTTCCCTCATGGCGGTACTTGTTAAATTTTATTAATAAGCAAATATGATCATGCATCATCGACAAAGAACTAAAGTTACACTGTGGAGTGTATGTGTAAATTATATAAAGTAGTTCAAAAGTCATAATAAGTGTACGGTGAGACATAGTTGTAAACTATCAGGAGCATGTTTGGTTCGGCTTACAAATTTCCAAGCATGATTTTCACAGTTAGTTTTAATAACATTGAAGGAAAGCCAAAAGAAAAGGCTAGAAACTAGAAATGAAAACTCACCCAAATGCTATGGACCCCTCCACAGTGGTAACTTGAAGGTTCCCAGATACTTGATCGAGTTTAATGTAATCTCTGACAAAATATCCCTCAGTTCTGCTTCGATCTGCATTTCGTACGTTATAGTTACACTTCCTTTCACTTCTGCAATTTGTATTTATCACTGCGTTAGCAGAAGTACAGAACTCTTGATCACAAATGACTTCTTCTCCAGTCAAGGAGGCAAAGTGTTTTTTCTTCTGAACCGGTTATATAGTGTTATGAATCAAAACAAGAAAGAAAGGAAGGAAGAAAGAGACGGAATGATAACGAAGGAATCTTTCTGGAGTCGGGAAAATATTCTACGCTGGTTGTACTCAAAATGGAGACTAGTGAACAAGGAAATTCAGTTCTTCACAGGAAAGACATTTAAATCAGATGGATAAAGCATATAATTAAACCCTTTTAAGATTCTGCATTCATCTTCTGCCATACAAATCCTTAAGATAGAAGGTCAAGACTCAAGATAAAATGACAAGTGGAAGAAGCATACGTTAAGATCATTTTTCTCAGGACAACTATCACAGTCTTTACAATTCACCCATAAAACGTCACGTCCCATATCGACATGGACGTGATACTCATGTAGTTCCAATTCGAAGTTTGGTGTAATAAAGACTGCACAAGTTAACGAGTCAACCAATTAAGATCTGATTCATGATAAATTATATGAATTTCTCTGTCTAAAAACTTAACTAAATAGGTTCAAATGCAACGTAAAATGCAACTTGTCCTCAAAGATTAACACAAAATATGCATGCATAGAGAGATGACATCTTAGTAAAGACAAACAAACAGAGTCATAACATAAACTTTGTTATTAACAGTGCTTTTCATACTAGAAAATAACTTAGCATTATGCCAAATACACAGACATAATAATTTAAGATGAACTTCAGGAAATTTACTTACTAGTTTGGCAATTTTTTGTGGCATGCACTGCTTTCCTTGTTTAAATTAATTCAAAATCTTTCCATATTTATATGATTACTTAGGTTTATCAACTAGAAAGGTTGAATAAAGCAAGGCCTAACATAATTTAGAGACAGAAATTGGAAACAATGAGCATCTGGCATATGGAATGAACATGGACTTCTCCAAATTTGAATTAGAAATGATGCATAAAAAGTGCATCTATCTAGTGAGAAGAATGTCATAAATTATGGTTTTGGCTAACAGAGTTCACCTATCATGTTATGTTAGCTCATATGACATGGGGGTGTTCATAATGCAGTCCATAATCTGTAAACAAAGGCGACAGAGAGTTCCAAATTTTACGCCTAAGAATCCTTGCCAAGGTGATCTTGCACTAAGTTTAAAGAAAACTTGAAAAGAAAAGCCCAAGCATGTCGGATGACTTTTTCTCCATTGCCGTTACTAAGGAAGCTACCATTTTAAATTAATTATTAGACTGCTGCGTAAACAAGCAATTCACTTCTTTCCAATTTTAACCAATAAAATTTACTTATCTGAAAAAACATATTTCCTCGCAGTAAGCATTTTAACCTTAGCCGAAAATGCTCACGGAGCCCTTAAAACATCCATGTTTGACAAGAAAAAAATCCAATGACGATCAAACTCAACTTGTGGTTGCCTACTGAAATTCTTACATCCATAATACTTTATCCCTTTCTTAAAGTTTCTTCAAGATCAATGGATGCTCCAACTTCTTGATCAATCACAAAATCTTTGGTGCAGAAAAAGGATGAAATTGCGAACACACACACACGCACCCCAAAAAAAAATTAAAAATAAATAAAATAATAATATGTATACACGCTGATACAGATTATAGAGTAGCCATGTAACAATAAATTGCTAACACATTTTATAACAAAATTTACAAAGAAATATATTAATCACACAGCAAAAGAAGGGTTTCTTCTTAATCTAAAGCAAGAATAAACTGAACTGATGAGAAAATTCCTAAAGGCTAAACGCTAAAAATACTCATTAAATATATCATTTTACCTTGAATTTGGGAACCTAAAATCAGGGTTCAAGCTAGAAATGATTACTGTCAAAGTTGAACAAATCTAGCAGATAAAAACAAATTAATCAATATACATTCAGCCAAACCACTGGACACTAGCAATGAAATTATAAAGCAAACACAAACCATAATACAATTTTATTGCATGTATATGTGACGAAGCCCGAGCACAACACATACGGAGTCCTATTAGGCCTCCCATCACCGCCTAACTGAAACTCCAATGCTGCCAGCATTCTGGGCGAATTGTGCAGTCGGGTTGCACCCAATGATGCCATTCCCTTCCCGTGGCCTCCATACTCATGCTGAACTTTGAACAACAGATTGCCCTTCACCACACAGATCAGCTCAATCAACACCAACAGCATCAAAACCAAAGCCTTTCTGATATCCATAGCCACCAGCAGAATTATACACTAAACAATGCCAGAATAAAATTTCCAAACAACACAAAACCCAACTTAAAGATGGAAAAACCCAGAATCAGCTCACAGTTTATCGGTTTAGTAAATGCGACTGAGTCTTAATTTTGGAAGAAAATGTGAACTTGAATTCTTTCAAGGGATAACGTGATGAGAATGAAGAAGAAATAGACAAAGTATGGATGAGGATGGGAAGGAGAGATGAGCGTAAAACGTGAGAGAATAGAGAAACTGACGAAAAAAAACATGAAGTGGTGGTTCCATTTGATGACTCATTTGTTCGAAAGCCAAATGGAAACGAGCCCCGCCCCGCCCCGCCCCGCCCCTGCCCATCCTACTATATCTAACACGTGGTGTGTATCAATAATAGATGCCAATTTGACTTAAACCCACCGCTAAAATAAACTAAAAACTTGGCTTTCAACTGTACAAATCTTCCGATCTCTAAAACGATTTTATAAAAATTTTGACGGAGTTCCCCTATAAAATGAACTTATTCAACTTGAAATTTTATACTACCTCATCCGTACAAATCACATGAAATAAAATAAATATGGTTTTTTCATCAATAAATTTACTCATTCCCAAATCATGAAATTGGAACACTTTTCGATATATTTAGAACCAAAACAATCATTAACACTAAAGGCATGTATAGAAATATAATTGCGGAAATTTTGAATAATTTCGAAAGACAAACTTACGAAAGTTAAATTTCCAACCATGATCAAACACATATGTTTAAAAATATAATTAAGATGTTAACTAAATGCAATACATGTGGCTGACTGAGAACTCCACACACAACCCAGCAAATGCTCAAGCTTGATCATCCCTATAGGAAAAAAATGTAATAAAATACATGAGCTAGTAACTCAGTGAGTTGATAAATTCACAAATACATATATATATTTTTCCATATTATTTATTTCTGAAAAGCTGTTAAACTTTATAATACATAGATATAACTTAAAAGTTGAAAGTTATAAAAATGCTTTGTAAACATCTTTTGAGCTTGAAATATAAGTTTGAATAATATTAAATTGCATGTCATGCTAATGGTGCTGAAATCATTTATATACAAGATAATAACTTTTTGTTAAAAATACTGCAATTGAGCTTAAAACAGATGTCCGAATTATATAATCTGAATACGTAAACTGTAGCTAGTTCTGAAAACTGAAATCTGAATAGCTAGTTGAAAATTTAGATACATACTAATAACTGGAAAATCCACACCAAAGTACCGCTGAGGCGTAATGCACATGTGTAGAGTAAACTCGATGTACAAGGCATACTACCCAGAACTGAGTGATATTGATAACTGAGTAACTGAATAACTGGTCATGCTCGCGTAAAGCTAGCCCCAAAGGTAAACACCACCATACATGGCCCAAAGCCTATGTGTGTATGACGATGGGCCCCAAAGACCTATATATAACTGGTCAATACACCGTGGAACGAATCACACGATGCAGAGCCGGTAAATCACTGAACTGGTCAATACAATGTAGAACGAATCACACGATGCAGAGCAGGTAATGATCACGCATGTACTTTAGTGGTTTTGAAAATAATTCTTATAATATGCTTTCACAACATTTCATAACATAATAATATAAATTCCTTCCCAAATTTTTATTCTCGTAATGTAAAACATTTCACATAACATAATAATTATAATAGCATAATTTTTTTTGAAATTGAGAATCTATAGAAATAATGAAATATTTCATGAAATACTGTAATAGTTAAATCATGCTAAGACTTGAAAAATCATTTTTCCACTCACAACTTGAAGACTATAGCTCGTTCGACTAGTAAGCCTTTCCAACCGGCTCATCCATCACCAGGAATCATAATATAACAAATCTAATTTAATACCTAATTTCCTTGTCCAAACATGATTCCAGACATTAAAAAAATCGCCCAATTCTATTCCTTGAATCTCGTGTCTTTTAAGTTATTTAAAAAAACTTAAATTACAACTTTTTGCTTCTGCCTTGTCATGAAATTCCAAGAGAAAAAAAAAAATCCATCATTATCATTCTTAGTTACTCTTTGTTTCTTGGATACATTCCTATCCTTATTGATGGTAGTGTGAACTAAGCGAAGGATATCAATGCTTAGGTGAGTTTGTTTGGTTCATTTTTTTGTAGCAAGAATTGAGAGGCTATAGTGGTAAAAGGCAGTGTGAGTGAGATTATTATCGGGTAAGAGCCTAGTGTGAGTGAAACACGAGTGATTCGAAACATGTGAGGATACTTGCACACACAATTGCACACCATGTCAGAACATAATTCTACAGCTGGATAAAACAACAATGCACAACTTGATGAGATGAGCGCTATGGTTAGGGAGATGGTGGATAAGGTAAGACGAGAACTACAATTACAAATGGCAAAAATAGAGAATAGGATGGCTAGATTAGAATCTGTTCGGGTCCCACAACAAAGACGAAATAATAATAGGCCGAGGAGACAACGAGTAAATACGATGGTAGAAGGCACCGAATTAGAGTTAAGTGATAGAGGAGATGAAATCAATTGGGAGAATGAGGGAGCTATGAGAGGTCATTGGGATAATCGGCGGGAGAGAGGTGAACGTAGGGAGCGGGATAGAGAAGTTGAGACTGAAGGAGAGGAAGAGGAAAAGCCTTGTTATGATGATGAGTCTAGTGAAGATCCCGAGGCCATTGGGTTGATGCTGGTGCCGGAGACTTTAGTTTCTAGACGAGCCCTCAACATACAAGTTAAAGAGGCTAACAATGCGCTACAACAGGCGAACATATTTCATATAAGGTATGTATACCTTGTAGTATGATTATTGATGGGGGAAGTTGTACCAATGTCGCTAGTGTTCTATTTGTGGAGAAGCTTGGGTTACATATAATTAAACACCCTAAATCGTGTAAGTTGCAATGACTTAACAAATAAGGAGAAGTTATGGTAAATAAGCAGGTATTGGTAACTTTTTCCTTAGGGACATATACAGATAAGGTCTTATGTGATGTGGTCCTATGCAAGATACACATATTTTATTGGGAAGACCTTGGCAGTATGATAGAAAGGCGTTGAATGATGGGTACAAAAACCAGTATATTTTCAAGGTGAATAGAAAACCGGTTTCACTTGCTTCCTTGGCTCTATAGCAAGTTTTTACAGATCAAATGAAATTAAAAAGTGAGGTTGAGGAGAAAGAGAGAAAAATAAGAGAGAAAAGAAAAGAAAGTGAGACCTCGAAATTGAGTGAAAAATGAGGGAGAAAGAAAAAGAGAGTTCGAGGGGAAAACATGAGTGGTAATGAAAAAGCAAAAGGAGAGCTGAGTGAAAAGAGTAGAGAGGGTAAGAAAATAAGTGTTTTTTTATAAAAAAGAGTGAGATATCGAGGGCGATCTCGGAGAACTAACGACTTATTTTGTTGGTATACAAGGGGTCATTCTTGTACTTGATGATTCTAACTCTTCCATCCCATCTTCAGTTATTTTTCTTTTGTAGGAGTTTGAAGATATCTTACCAGAGGAACTACCAAGTGGATTGCCACCAATTAGGAAGATCGACCACCACATTGACTTTGTTCCAGGTGCCATGATTCCAAACTAACCCACTTACCAAAGCAATCTAGAGAAGACAAAGAAGTTGCAAAGGCAACTGGAGGAACTAATGAGTAAGGGTTATATTAGGGAAAGTATGAGCCCTTGTGCAATCCCAGTTTTGTTTGTTCCTAAGAAGGATGGGACTTAGAGGGTGTGCATAGATTATCGTGCTATAAACAACATCACGGTAAAGTATCGTCATCCAATTCCTATGCTAGATGATATGTTTGATGAACTTTATGGTGCTAAGATTTTTAGCAAAATTGACTTAAAAAGTGGCTATCATCAAATTCACATGAAAGAAAGAGATGAATGGAAAACGACTTTTAAAACTAAATATGGCTTGTATGAATGGTTAGTTATGCCGTTTGGTCATACAAATGCACCTAGCACATTTATGTGTTTAATGAATCATGTTTTTTGTGTTTTCATTGGGAAATTTGTAGTGGTGTATTTTGATGATATTTGGATTTACAGCAGGGATTTAGACAATCATGTGAAACATCTTAAGAGCGTGTTTGAGGTTCTAAGAAAAGAAAAGTTGTATGTTAATCTTGATAAAAGTAATTTTTGTTTGGACAAAATTGTATTTCTTGGTTACGTGATTAGTTCTAATGGAATAGAGGTTGATGAGGATAAAACTACGGCGATTAAAGATTGGCCAACCCCTAAGAGCATAACTGAGGTTAGGAGCTTTCATGGACTTGCTACTTTTTACTATAGGTTCGTTAAGGATTTCAGTATACTAGCAGCACTATTAACTGAGATAATCAAGAAATCAGTAGGATTTAAATGGGGTAGTGAACAAGATTTTGCTTTCCAAACTATAAAAGAAAAGCTGTGTTCTGCTTTTGTTTTAGTTTTGCTAGATTTTTCTAAAACTTTTGAAATTAAATGTGATGTGTCGGGAATAGGTGTGGGTGTTGTTTTGATGCAGGAAAGGAAGCCGATCTTATGATTTAGTGAGAAGCTTAACAGTGCGACACTTAACTATCCGGCATATGACAAGGAGCTGTATGCATTAGTGAGGACTTTGGAAACCTAGCAGCATTATCTGTGGCTAAAGGAGTTCGTTATTCACGCCGATTATAAAATCATTGAAACATCTAAAGGAAAAAGGTAAGTTGAACAAGCGTCATGCTAAGTGGATAGAATTTATAGAAACATTTCCCTATGTGACAAAATACAAGTAAGGAAAGAAAAATGTGGTAACTGATGCTCTTTCAAGAAGGTACGCCCTAGTTTCTACCTTAAATACTAAGTTGTTGGGATTTGAATAAGTGAATGAGTTGTATGTGAATAATCTTGATATTTCTAGTATTTTTGTGTCTTGTGAAAAGCGGGCAATTGACAAATTTTATAGGCTAAAGGGTTATTTGTTTAAAGAAAATAAATTTTGTGTACCCACTAGTTTTATGCGGGAGTTGTTAGTTAGGGAGGCCCATAGTGGGGGTTTGATGGGTCATTTTGGTATTCAAAAGACCTTATATGTACTCTAAAAACACTTTTATTGGCCTAAAATGAGACTGGATGTGGAGAGACTTTGTGGAAATTGCATAACCTGTAAAAAGGCTAAGTCTGAGGTGTTACCTCAAGGTTTATACACACCTTTACCAGTGCCTAATAAGTCTTGGGTAGATATATCTATAGATTTTATTTTGGGTTTACCTAGAACTAAAAGTGCTAAAGATTCAACATTTGTAGTGGTTGATAGGTTTAGTAAAATGGCTTATTTTATAGCCTGTCACAAAACTGATGATGCCATACATATAGCGAATCTTTTCTTTAGGAAAATAGTACGGCTCCATGGGATTCCTAAAAGTATTGTTCGAGATAGGGATGTGAAGTTCCTTAGCTATGTTTGAAAGATTTTGTGGGGTAAGTTAGGAACCAAGCTATTATTCTATACTACTTGTCACTCACAAACCGATGGTCAAACCGAAGTAGTGAATAGGACTTTGACTCAATTATTACACACTATTATCAAGAATAATTTAAAAAGGTGGGAAGAGTGTTTGCCTTTTGTTGAATTTGCGTATAATCGTACTGCTCATTCTTCTACTGCATTCTCACCTTTTGAGATTGTTTATGGATTTAACCTTTTGACCCCGTTGGATTTGATTCCTCTACCTATGGATGAAATGGCTAGTTTAGATGGTAAGAGAAAGGTAGAGCTGGTAAAATCGCTTCATGAGAAGGTGGAATCACAAGTTGAGAAACAAAATGAACAATATGCTTCTAAGGCAAACAAAGGCAGGAAAGATGTGACATTTGAACCTGGAGATTGGGTTTGGCTTCACTTGAGGAAGGAACGATTTCCTAAGCAAAGGCATTCCAAGTTACAACCAAGAGGAGACGGTCCCTTTCAAATCATCGCGAAGGTTAATGATAATGTATATAAATTGGATATTCCTGGTGAGTATAATGTTTCAGCTACTTTCAATGTTAGTGATCTCGTTCCATTTGATGCAGGTGATGATTCGTGGACGAATCTTCCTGAAGAGGAAGGGGATGATACGAGTCGAGGCGGGAGCCCTCAAATAGATCCACTTCATGTGCCTGTTGGACCAATCACAATAGTAAGAGCTAATAAAATCAAAGATTAGTCCAAGATTTGGGACATCATATTTATCCAATGGGTTCGAAAGGATTAGAGCTTGGTTTGAGCAAAGGCGATGAATTTATTTCAAAGGAGATGAATTTAATTAAAGTCCAGACTGAAGCTGCAATAAATCTAGAGGTCAGGGACTAAATTGAGGGAAAACAAAAGTTGAAAGGCTGAAGTGAAAGAGAAAACAAACGTATAGAATTTTGGCAGTACCGTGCGACTGCACGAAAGACTTATGCGGCCGCACAAAAGGGAAAATTTGCGCAAATTGTGTAATATTTTAGGCAGAAACGCCTGCGCCCTCTAGCACGGTGTGCCCGCACAGCTTGCCAACCGCGACTTTTGTGCCAATTCCTTATTTTCCTTTAATTTTATTTCTTTTTTTGGTTTTTTCTTGTTCCCCAAAGACTACTTAAGGTTCCTGCATGATATATTAACGGGTTCATTCCATTGTAACCACTATTCAACAATTTTATGAGTTTAATATCATTGTGAGGAAATTTTCCCTTAATTGTCTCTTTTGAATTTGAACGATTCGAACTTATCAAAGAACGTGATTAACTCTTTATGGCGTTCACACCGCTATTGGTTCCGGGTTCCGCATCTTCGGGGGTGATTGGTTTAATATACTAATCGTTTTCAAGTCGAGAATCGCATGGGTCGTTAGGGATTCCAAATCACAACCGGGCAATTGGCTTTTCTGGGTTGATCTCTAATATTGTGTGGGTTCTTTGGGCATAATTCCATTGCGGGTTCGCTCTTCCGATCTGTATGATTGTCACGGCATTGACAATTTAAATGATCAATAAAGATATATATGGTTATTTTTTGAAAAAAAAAATAAGATAAAATATAGTTAAAGACTTAATAGCAAGAATTGAATTCTGAACTAGAAAAAAGTTTTTTCGAAGTGGCGAATTGGGGTTACGTTTCAAACTTCTGAGTAAGTAGTTACCTTTGAATATTTATTAAATTTATCCCCAGAAAACACCAACCAACTTTTAGAAAATGGCATGACATGACATGTACCTGTCCATCTTGTTAGAAGACAACCTTCCCAAATTTTTTCTACCCTTTCAATTATTTCATTCCCTGTTTTCTATTTAATTTTGGCAAGCGTATATTTTCAACTTAAGATTGACAGTTAAGTGTATTTTAGATTATTTATATTTCATATAATCCCGTTATCTTACCATCTAGTTGATATGTTATTTATGTCAATTAATTGACACATAACGAGATAGACAGGATATGTGACAATAGAGCATGTAGATCTTTCATGGATATACTCAACTAGTTGATAGAATAGCATATATCAACTTGTTTGTAATAGATCTTTGTCAATATTTAAATATTATTATGTCATGTTATGTTATTTATTTTTATTATTATTATTTTTTGAAATAGTTATTTATACTTCTTATTATTATATTTGCATCTTTCGTTCAGTTAGCAGTTTCCCACTGAAGATAAAAAGGTGGGGTATTCATCCGTATATATATTTTGCACATTTTCAGCGTTGGGTAAAGAAATATCATCTACATAGAAAATCTTCGTCTAGTATAATACAAACAATAACAACGTAAAATGTCTATTCGTCTGCATTCAAAGGCTTTTAATTTTCATAAATCATCTTATTTAATCTAATTGTCAATCGAGGGGAGACTTTTCTCCCTTACTAACTCAAAAAAGTAATAAATAATTATCTATCAATCTTCACTACTTCTTTATCCTCTTTTTTTTCTTCTTTATGCACTCTAATTTTATGCTCAGTATCTATAGTTGTGCGGTATACTATTGTCAAATTCTCTCACGCACCGGTTTATAGGTTTCGAATGTTCTAAAAAAAAATGCCATTTATGTATAAATAATTTGACAACCAGGCTCATGGCAAATCGGGAATTTCAAATTACAATGCAAAACATCCGCATCGACCCCATCGCATGACCTGTCTAGATCGGAAGAGCGCCGTCGTTTAACAACTCATACAGTCGCTTATTCCCTTGCAGTTCCTTTTCGGTGCCATTAACTAACCCCCTCCCGCCCTCCCCTCCTCCGCCGGATTCCCGAAAGCCTTAACTCTATATATCTTTCTTTGGAGTGTTGTGAGAAGAGCAATGGCGACATCGTTTGGAGCAGCAACAGCATCACTGGCGGCAGCTTCTGTGGTTGACAATGCTCGCAAATCACGCCCTTACTCGCCGCTGTACCATCGCCTTTTCTTCAGCCGCTCGCAGTCCGTCGGGCCTAAGCTACATTTCTCCTGCCAGGTAAACAATCAACCTCTGTTTTGAATTTTGTCCCCACTATTTTTTGAACTCATGCATTATTTTGTGATTCTATATGCGAGATTGATCTCAGTTTTATCTATGTATATGTGTGGTTGTTGGGACCTTAATCATCCGTGCCAAAAGAAGGTTTTAGGTTTCTGTATTAGAAAATGAACCTCTTTAGGAGTTCCCACATGTTAATTATTATATTCATGTGAAATTTTACTCCTTACATAGCTCAGAAGATAGTAGCTTATTTGGCAATGCCAACCTTATAATCTGACAGTTTGATTGAGCTTCATATGGTCGAAGTATGGAACTGCCTGAATTAGCTTTCTGGCTCTGATTTCTATTTCCAAATGTTGTTCGTTTAATAAAGTAGCCAAAGCCCACATATGGACAAAGTTGATGATTGTTTTAATATTCATGAGTGTGGTTTTAGCCTTTTAATCGTTTTCTATGGAAGATGTGATTTTCCAGTTTCCTCTCATATTTTTATTTTCATCTATTTAGTTCTATGACATCAAGCTGGAAACTGGAAAGGGGCATCGAATATGTTTCTGGAAAGCTAATTAGCTCAATTGTTGGCTCTAGTATCATTTGTTAAATAGCTATAGAGCAAAATACTTCGTGCTTATATGGCTGTTCTTTACAAAACCAGTGGATTAAATTGACAAGAAAAAAAAAGAATGTCGACAACTTAATAGTACCTGGCACAACTGTATCTTTCTCGTGCAACTAAGTCATTGAGTATTTACTTTCCCTTTTTTGCTCTTGACTGGAAAGAAACCATGAGATTTCTTGACATGTGTGCATTCATCTGTCAAATATGGACTCTTAGACGGTTGACAACTGAATATTTCATCAAGCAAAGTAAATCGATACTATGAAAAATAGATAGATATCTTGAGCCAATGTTCGGTGAAAACTCTATATTGATAAAATCCTCGTTGTCTGGATCTGCTACTGAAGCTGAACTGGAGATGAATGGATTACTTGGATAGATTTTGTAAGATTTTGTCTTATTCTGTGCAAATTGAATTGTGAAAGTGAAATCTAAAGTAACTTGTATTTTTCTAGTATATTGAATTAAGAAGAACAAATAAATGTATAGATTAGTCTATTATTTAATGAAAAAATGGAAATGAATTATAATAGCTTGATGAGCATTCAACAGGCTTATGTCCCTGCCAGTTTCTCAATGCTTTCTAAACAAAACTAATGCCTCACTCCCAATTTATAGTTGTCACCCACACAATATTCTATTAAATCCCTTTAAACACTCAAAAGCTAGGATTCTATTAAATATCCTGCCGACAAAAATGACCTGAAACTCTAAGCCAGTAAATTTTTTTGGAAAACCATTTAGCCAAACAATTTAGTTCGCAACAGCTCCATCCATTGTCAATGTGGAGAAATGATACAGCTTGAAGGAGTGTAGATTTCCTAATATTATTAGTATAGCGTGCAAGACAATGCCATAACTAGACACTAGTTGCTTCCACTGGCATATGTTCCAAATTTCAAATTCAGCCATTTGGAACAAATTTGTGACTTTCCCTACAATCAAGTAGGACCTCATCAGATAGCGCTCTCTTCTTGTCCATATTCATAGTCGACATAGCAAGGCCCACAAAAGAAGTTAGACACCTTTCTGACGTTACCCAACCCATTTTGCACCAATTCCTCAATTTTCTTGTCTACATCTTCAAGCCCTAGCCCTTCCATGTCATCATTGACAATCAAAACTTAGTCCTTATTTTGGGAATGGTGGCTTGCCACTTCTCACGGCATCTTAAACAAAGGCCTTTATTGTCCAATTCTTTTTTGTCTTTAATCAAGTCTCATGGTGTGCGGTTCTCTCTCATGTGTGGTGGAGTAGGAATAGGATTGGTATTGGGATTGTTATAGTCAAATCCAGTTAACAGGCTTTTATCTAATATTAGCTAGGACCCATGGATCAGGGTATATTCGATCGGTGAAGGAATCTGCTCGAAATTTAAACATTGACTATAAGCAAAAGCAGATATTTTGCGTTGGTGTGGGCCATGCTGATTTGGAAACCCCCTCCCTCACCCCCCACCCCCCAAAAAAAATACAAAACCTTTTTACACCACTTTCTTCATATATGAATTCAACCTAATACATAATGCATTCTCTTCACATAATACCCTTTATAGTTTGTCCTGGATTGCACCTTCTTCTCCAATAAAGCTCCAGCTCGATGTAACTAAAAAGTTACAACTATAACCAACTCCAAATTGGACAGCGAGGATCCAACTTCTCACAGTAAGCAAGTGCCTTTCCCTCAAAACAAATAAATGCAGCCTCAATTTTCTCCCCTATGGCATATTCATTGAGAAGAATCTTCATGCATTAAACGCTCTTCTTTCTGCATTTGCACCATTAAATGGCAGTAATTCAAGCCTTTGAGGTTTAGATTCACAAATCACAACACAGCTACATCACCCATGCAGTCTACCCTCCCAACTAAGATCTGGGAATTAATTAGAGATAGAATCATACTCTACTTAGATACACCTTCATTCCCCAGTATGTCTGGCTTCATAGCCCCACTTTTCAATTGAGGTTTTGCATCCTCTCCATTATCCAATCCAAACTCATCTTTGTGGGTCTAACACTCTGTTCAATCTTCCACTTTCTTTGCCGCCAAAATTTCCAAAACACGTTTTAATACCAATTTGGCAAGATACTGTTCTTCTAGATCTGCAATTGAAGCTGATTTAACGACGAACTGGTCGCTGGATATATTTCGTTATGATACTCAGATTTTGTGTAAATAGAATGTGGAAGAAAAATCTATTATAACAATCTTAGAAATTTATTTTTTCTTGAAATGACTGAGAGAATGAGTGGAGTGTGGAGTTGAATGGTGGAGCCACGAGATATGCGGATGTGTTTGACCATAGAATGAGAAAAAATTCCATCATTAGGAGCTGATATACTTTCCCTCTATTTTTGGAAAAATAAGATATAAAATGCTTTCCCAGGAACGGGACCCTATCTGCAAGAAATACAAAGAGAAAGAGATCAATTTCCAAGTATACATATTCTACTCTTTCCATTCTCAAATTGAGGGAATTAAATCCAGATATTTTGGATTTCTGCTCTGGTTTTGCTCTATTTGACTTCTCCTCATTCTTGATGTTTATTCCGCGTGTTTATAATCTTGTGTTCCTGGTTCTGAGCCAAGACTGAGCAATGAATTCTGGGGAAGAAAATTGAATTCCTCTTTCTATTTCACCTGCCATCCTTGTCTTCTAGCATTGATGTGCATTCGCAAATTGATTTACATTGTGTAGGGCTTCCAGTCTACAAGGAGCTGTTCTGTTACCGTGAGAGCTCAAGCAAATGAGGTAAGGTTATCTACACGACGCTCTTCCGATCTTGCTGTGAACTTCTTTTTATTTTTCTTTCCTGTCGGAAAACTGTTGGAGCCATATGTTGCCTTCAAGGTTGCTAAGGATGGATCCTCGAAAGCTGCACTGACTACTGTCAAATCCGAGTTATCAGCAAAAGATGCCAAGGATGTTAATTCCCCACCTGAGCCATCACATGGAACTTTGGCCTCAGAAGAATCAATATCTGAGTTTATTACTCAAGTTGCCAGTCTCGTAAAGTACGTATACTTGTTGCTGTTGTTAATCAGACTACCTCTTTCCATTTTTTCCTGAGAAAATCGGGTACATTATTATTCTGTTGCAGGTTAGTTGATTCTAAGGACATTGTGGAACTTGAGTTAAAACAACTGGACTGTGAACTTCTAATACGGAAAAAGGAAGCCTTAGATCGGAAGAGCCACCTCTGGCAATTGCTGCGCCAGTGCAATCACACACTCAACCTGCAGTTCTTCCTCCAGCTCCGTCGCCATCTTCGGTTTCTAGTCCAGCTCCTCCTCCAGCACCAAGTCCATCACCTTCTCCACCTAAAACTCAAGCATCCAAGTCATCCCATCCACCACTCAAAAGCCCTATGGCAGGGACATTATACCGAAGCCCAGCACCCGGTGAACCGCCATTTGTGAAGGTATTTAGTGCATATATGTTACAAAAATATATTCAGAGGCAGGAATGCACATGCATTGTTCATATTCCATTTTAAGGAAGAAGGTAAAGACTACTGCTCGGCTTTACGTACTCATGTATTTTTTATGAAACCCTACACCTTTTTTGAACAAGCAATGATGCATTACATGGATCTGATAAGAGCATACAGAAAAAGTAGAAAAATGCTTTTCACGCACGCAAGCGCGTGCAATGTCTTACAGGATGCACTTTCATGCAGGTTGGAGATAAAGTACAGAAGGGGCAGGTCCTCTGCATCATCGAGTCTATGAAATTGATGAATGAAATCGAAGTAAGCAGTATTTATTATTTAGTCTTTCTGCGGTTTCTTAAAGAGGCTGGCACTACAGTTTTAATTGTTGCTTTGCTGTTTCCCACTCCCAAGGGGGGACATATAGAATAGTTTACACTGCGTTTTCCTTTTTATGTCACCATAGCAGATGCTTATGCAGTGAAATCTTTAAATTTATTTCTTACTAAGAGATGCACAGAGATTTTCGAGATAGGTTGGTGAAAGTTTTTTCTAAACCAAAGATAAATTGTTTCTAGCATTATCATCTCGTTATTTAACGACCTTATTTTAAGAACAAACTAATTATTTCTTTTTGATACACATCATTCTCAAAACTGAAATAATTCACTTAGGGCCGGATGGGGATGTAGCTTTTGTTATTTGTCATTCAAAACTTGTGCTGAAATCAAGAGTCAAGCATAGCTCGATCTAATTTGTCAAGTTGTATCTGAAGCCCCTGTTATCATTTCTATATTTCAAAATAAAAGTAGAACGGGTTGAAATGATTAGCAGAGCTGGGAGATTTGTATGGTATATGTGAATCCCGTGAAATATATGAATGCGATTAGTTTTGAGTAAAAATAGAAAGCTAAAATCTTCTTTCAGGTGACAATTGCTATGTGAGCTGTTAATGTTGTACCACATGACTGCAATGTTATTCTTTCCCCAGTAACCACGATATTTTACGTTAAGCTCAATGTCGAGTTTTTGGGTTAGGAAAGCTTTCTGAGCATCAGCTTGTGCATCTCCTGTAATACATACTAGGACAGGATAGGCAAGTCTTTGCCCTGGTCCTGCTTGTAATTGAAGTGCCTGCACTCTCTTGCTCTGTTTCTTGGCTTGTTGCTTTCACTCACATCCTAATCATATTAGCTCGTTTCACCCACTCCCTAATCATATCCGTGTAGGCTGATCAGTCAGGAACCATTATCGAGATCCTTGCAGAAGATGGGAAGCCTGTCAGTGTTGACACCGTGAGTTATCTGGACACGGAACTTAGTTTTTGTGATTGCTCAATTCTTCCCCTCTTGTTATGTATCCTTACTTCATTTTTGGCCTTCTACAGCCCCTCTTCGCAATTGAACCGTAGAGCGCATGGAGCTAAAGACATATTCAGGCGTAGAAAAAGTGTTTTTATCTTCGATCATTGTGCAACGCGGCATTGCTTTACTTGTAGGAACTATTGTTTTGCATGGAAGAGATTGTAACCAGAAATGGAACAAAATGAACCCCCCCCCCCCCCAAAACCTTCTTTTGTCCAAGGTGGAATTTTACTGCCGAATTAGTGTTTCTAAATCATACAAGTCTGTACTGTAAATCAAAATTTAATTGAGCTTATACAATAAAAAAATCAGGAAAGCAATGTTGTAGATCATAAACAAAAAAATCGTCATGTCATGGTTTTGTTAAACTAAATCAAACCATTTCATTTTTCACGTACAAGACACAGACAAACCTACCTAATTATTGATCATTCTAATTGCCTGCCAGCGGCCTCAGCAACAAGCGGCAAATAAGGAGTCTTCCCAAGAACGCTGCACACAAGCCCATACAAAAAACACACCACGACGAAGGCAAATACCCCGGAATGACACCAAGCAGTTATCTTCAGCGCAATGCCACTTTGCCCGGGAGAGACTATCCTCTGTACAAGCATCGGAAGCACCAGGAGAATGTCTAGAACAAGCGCCTGTAGGGTGTTGAACCGGACGTAGCGGCTAAGAGAAGTGTTTCGGACGACGCCGATATAGAAACCAAAGAAGGAGATGAAGCTGGCATAGGGGATGGAGTGATAGAGAGAAACAAGCGGGAAGAGAGGCAGGAAGGGCAGGGAGAGGAGAGGGTATTTGGTGAAGAGATAGCGGCCATACTGGATACCATTGAAGAAGGGGAGGAAGTAGGACGCTACGGAAATTAGGCGATCGGTTGCGGGGATCGGCGAGTATGTTGCTTTGGTAATGATGGTGGTGGTGCTGATGGGTTTCAGGCGTTGTGATCGGAGGATCGGGAGGGTAGGTTTGATGGCGTGGGGGGCAGTGAAGGGGGTTGTTTTGTGGCTCTGAAGTGGCAGAGAGAGGCGGAGAAGAGGAAGAGTGGCCATATAATTTCAATTCTTCAACGATGCTGATCTTCAATAAGTCAAAATATATCAACCAAAAGAACTGAAAATGTATTGAGCCAAGTTTTTCCTTCTTGCAAACTTTTGCACAGCGTCTATTGGAAACGGAGGCAACACGATCTCAAACTGCAGCAAAAAGAATAGAAACTATTAAAAAACCAGAGGAATATAAAAAAATTAGAAGCTATCCATTACAAATTATATCAACTGAAAAGGAGCAACAATCCTCAAAAAAATTTACTAAAAATGTACTGACAATTTTCTTCTTTCTCATCTCTTTGTACACCATTATCAGAATTGTCTGAACATGGAGATAGTTTGAACCAAGTTATATGCTATGGGAAATATTTTTTATTATCTCCAAAAATGCATTACAATGTCGCAAAAATTACCTAAACACCGCAGTGCATTTTTGGAGGCAAAAACACAGACGCTAATCGAATATTCACAATCTAATTTCTCAACCAGTTTTTCCCCCAATAGGCAACATTGCCAAACCATTTAGTCTGTAAGTACCAATATATTTAAGTCCATAAGTTCATATACTCAATTCATAACTATAAGTACCAAAATATTTAAGTCCATTAGGTCATATCATTCCATTCATAATTCTGAAAGAGCAAATGGATTCAAGCAAATAGATCCCAATTTTTTTATTTAAATCATAAAAAATGAAAAACACAACCCAAATATAATTCCAGACGGTATCATTTGTTCAATAAGCAGCACTTATGTGCTTTAATGGTTGGATTTAAGTGGTGAAAATAGTTTAAACTCAAAGCCTCAACCAAATATCATCTAATGTTCCCAGCTACAGTACATAGGTTCTCAAAATTTGCCACTATACTTCTCTCTCCTTTCCTATCCTATTGGTTGCATTTTGCAGCCTGTGTTAAAAACTCTTTTCAATTTCAATAGGTTGTTATGCGATTCGTCCTCATAAGCATTTGGTATCATTTCAAACATACTAAAAATAAATTTAAAAAACTGAAAACTATCACAGTTAAACCCAACTCACATATCTTGGTTCTTGAAAATAATTCCAAAAAGCACAAAATAAGTGAATGTGAAGAACATAAGCACTTTCCAAACGTCAATTAGGAATTAGGATTTAGGAATTTAGGAATTAGGGTTAGCTTACCTAGGATTTGGAGTTTGGACCTTTCACTGCTGCGCCTGCCGAGTGCCGACCGAATGGGAGACGACGACGACGAGAGGAGTGATGGGCCATTCACCCGTCACCGGTTCACGTTTGCGTCTCACAGCCGTTGGAGTTCGAAGGTTTTCTTTCGAGTTCGATTCCAGCCTTCCAGGTTCTTCAGACAAACTTCATGTTTTCTAATTCTTTTGTTTTGTTTTTATCATTTTTCCCCTAATTTTTAAACCCGGTTTTGGTTTTGGAGCTCTATTGCCTAGTGGCCGATCTGTACGGCCTAATTTCGGACCCTTTCTTATTTTAATGGGCCTATTAACTCTATAACAAGGCCTTATTACTATTTGGGCTTACGTATAACAATCAATTTTGGGCTTGAGGCGAAGACTCACCGGCCCTGTATTTTCTTGATGGAGAATGATAACGTTGAGATGATTCTTATTTATAAGTGGTACAAAAACGTTTAGAAGGACTTGGCATTTTTTTTTTTAATCTCAGAAAGTTAAAACAAATACAATTCGTACAGAGAAATTTAAATTAATGGGGCAACAACAAAGTTTATTACCTTATAGTAAGATGGTAATTATTTTTGTTGTAGATAAAAAAGGCGTTAACATTTCTTGAAATTTATGTTCAGTAGATAGTGGCTAAGGAAAATTTTTATCCTAGCCTCATTAACATCTACCCAAAAATCCCAAATAAAGAGGGATTCGAGGAATGCCACCTGCTTGCTATCTCTCCGATGGTTCTACCGGTGGAACTAAAACGCCATGGCGCTGTTCCAATTTTTTTTTTTTTTGTTAAAACAAAATTTTAGTTTATAAGCCAAACAGAAACAGTTGAGAAGAGGGGAATTTCAACCCTCTTCCAACCCACACAAACCATCTGAAAAAACAGAAATTAAACACAATACAAGGGGACACAAAAATCAGCAACCACCCAAGGGAGAGTAATGTCAACATTGTCATCGAAGAACCCCTGTCAAGAAGCTTTTGCTGAACATCTTCAAAGCCACCAGTACGCACTAGATCTCCTTAGTTTGAAGTTAATTTCCCTTTTTCCGATGGAAGATGAGAGCCAAGAATTTCGGTGCTTCCAATTCCGAACAAGAACCGAACGGAGCTTATCTTTTTGATTTTTGAAAGGCTCCCTTTACGAATGTGATTAGCAAGGATTTCTTCTTGGAGAATGCCTGGAGGTATGTGATCCAGAGCTCCATCCATTCTCGAGTCATTTGCCTACGTTCTTCCATGGAAAAACATTTGACAGCTTCTTCCGCAAAGATATCACACTGAAGAACGTCCGGCTCAGTAGCATAAGAAATCTCAGTGAATATAGAGTCAAGCGACGCGTACTCCAGTGGGTTCCGAAGGATGTCTGCTAAGGCTTCTTGAAAAGGTTTCTTAATAGACAAGTAGGTGTCCTCTCCAATCTAAAATTTGAGCAAAAAGTTGTTTAAAGAACTTTGATGCATAAAAACAGTTTCTTCTTCAGAATGGATGCCCGGATGAGGGATAGCCAAATGAGAGAGAGTCTTATCATGGCCAAACAGCATCCCTACTGGATCATTTGGAATGGGTTCAGAAATTTTCCACCAATTGCAATCGAGGAAGCTTCTGGAGTAGGAGTCCGCGCTAGAGCTTCCAACCTTCCTCCACTGAACAAAGGCTTGAGTTGCACGGCCTTCTCATGTTCCATTTTCCAGCTGCAGCAGAAAATCCAAGGTTCCAGAATGTAGCAAAAGCTCAGCAGAAACCGAGAGTCAAGATAGGCTGGGTTTGGTCTTAAAAATGTTCACCCACCCACTGGTGGGTGAACTTAAACCGCCCACCGCCTACATGGGGGGCGGTGATTGGTCCTCCCACATGTGGGCGGATCCACATGCAAGTCCGCCCACATGTGGGAGGACCAATCACCGCCCCCCATGTAGGCGGGGGCGGTGTAAGTTCACGCACCAGTGAGTGGGTGAACGGGACTAGGTCTGGTCTAGGTTTGAAATAAAGTGAAGTTGATTTAATGGCACAGGTGTTGGTGTATGGCGGGGTGATTTTATTTCTGCATTTGAGGTTTGGGGGTTAAGGTAATGCTTTGAATTTCGTATATGTGGGAGTTGGCAGTGTTTAATGTTGTCTGGTGAGTGGGTAGGGCAGTGGAGTCTCCACCCAATGACGCTGTTCCAATTGACGATGGAACAAAATACAAAATTCTAGTAGCAAGCAAAAGCACCCAAACTGTACCGGTTTCATAATTTCTATTTTCTTATACAGTTATTATTATGTACTTAATATAATAATAATGCACAAAACTTGTAATGAAAATGTTACCCTGCATTCTTGATCCATACACATGACAAAAATATCATCAATCAATAGACTCATTTCTCTCTTCAAGTCCAGAGTCTGGCCTCATAATAAAGGATTCTACTGGTGTGGAGTGGAACCATATCCAAGTGGTCGACTCTACAGATCAAAATGTTCGAGAAAAGATTCAAATTATCTGAAAAACAAGCATTCTTTCTAGAATTCCTTGGCCTTTTGCCTTCTAACTCATTCAACTCATTTTCTATTTCAGGATCCTGGAAGTCCCGCGCTTGTGCAGCTAACACGTGTTCTCCCTGGTGGAAGCTCTCCCTTCTACTCAGTAAATAAAAACATTTATCACACATTAACACAATAAAGCAATCATTCCAACCATGACTTAAGCAGGCATAATTCATACCAGGAAGAAGATAAAAGTTGCACCGGAAATATTTTTGCTGACAAATGAAGAGCACGTTTTTACTAAGCATAAAAACAAGTTACTTTCTCCCCAAACATGTTTTGATGACTTGTTCTTTCCTTACTGTTAACAACAAAAGCTTCCATTCTTATTTTAGGAGCAATTCTCATCTTGCTGTCAAAATAATGTAAATTACTTACTTCCAACTTTTGCCAATTAAGGGGAAAAATGATACATATGTATTAAACTAATTTGTTTCTGGGGATATCTCAAAAATAATTCTAATGTGCAGCAACTATATTCAGGAAACTAACAGTAATAATCAATGAAAGCCCCACCCCCACCCACCCCCCAGCCCAAAAACCCCCAACCACACCCCCCCACCCCAAAAAAAAAAAAGAAAAAGAAAAGGTAAGAGAGAAAACATGTAGTACCACTGTGTATAATTCTTTCTTCAGGCTGGCAAGGTTATCATCAACCAAAGAACTCTCTAGCAATGGAAACTGTTAAGGACAAAAATAGCATGAAAGTTTCAAAGTGATCTAATGAAAAATTGACTCTTGATATGATAATAAATACATACTTCAAAAGAGCCCATCGTTTTCAGCTGACCATCACCACCACAGATACAGTAAACAAACATGCATTATTATAATCACTGTTAAACATTTATCTAAATTACAATCTTTCTTCCAAACATGCACTGATGCTCACTTGAAGAGTTTCTCATAGTTTATTATAAGGTATAGTGTTGGAAACATGAAAAAAACATATTAGAAAAGTCACAGAGATAAGATTAGCTATCTGTCAAGTTGTATGGAACACAAGCAATTCTTTTAACATAAGAATAATGACAGAAAGCCAAGATATAGTCTATATTAATGGTCCGTCAATCAAGGAGGAAAATAAATAGAACCTGAAAATGTTAAAATTATTAATGACCAATTAATACAGCTACCTTTCCTTCAAGTTCATCACTTGTGAGCAGATTGAGAGCATCTGCCAGAGACTCCATGGCTAAAACTGTCAGAAAGCGAGAACAGCTCTGTCAGCAATTTCTGCATAATCCTTTGCATATTGGTTTTACTTTAACTGTCAATTGACACAAGCTTCAGATGAAATTTTATTATCTGTAGGTGTTTAGGTCAAATAGATCCGATGTAATTGATTATTACACTACAACCAAAGACTCTTTGCTGAAGGCTTTTAACGTTCAGCAGCCAGTTGTGACAAAAAGACAAAAATGTTTTGGAACTGCGAAATGAAAGCATAAAATGACATGAGGCCGTCGTTTTGGAATATTAGCTAGTTGAGAACATATTGTCCTCCAGCCAATGTTCTCACCCCTGACTCACAACTGCTTGTACTTCTTTTCTAAAGCATGTTCTTTAAAATTAAAACCCAAAAAAAAAAATAATAATTATAAATAAATAAATAGATAAAGAAGAAAAAAAATCAAAATTTACCATTTAAAGAATTTAATTTAAGCAACAGAGAACCCCCAGTTTGAAGGGAAAATAACACTCCTATAGCATATTTTACAACATCACAGTACACTCGACCATTGTTTACTGACAATTTCTTTATCAAGGTGTGAAACTGTGAGTTGTCCATTAATATAACATGGTGAAAAATAAGGAAAATGCAGTTTGATGACTAGTTTTACAAATTGGGCATCAATAAACAGCCAATTTTAATAATACAGGTACCTTCTGTTCTAAAACTCCTACCTTAATTCCGGCATCATCAAGTCCCCATCATTAACGTATCAAGATGTTTAATTGACGGAAGCCCATTACATAATATGGTGAAAGGTTAAAAAGGGTAGTGTCTGTTACACAATTAACCGTCAATAGCATTACCAAAGAAAGGTCTGAAACTGATCGTTGTGCAATTGAACCATGGAGCGCATGGAGCTAAAGACGTATCCTGGCGTAGAAAAAGTGTTTTATCTTTGATCTCGACATTGCTTAACTTGCAAGAACTATTTGTTTTGCATGGGAGTGACAAAATGAGTCCCGAAAACTTTCTTTTGTCCAAATTGGAATTTTACTAATCATAAAAGTCTTTGTATATTAAAACTCAATTGAGGTTATGCAATCAAAAAATCTGAAAAGCAAAGTTGTAGATCATAAACAAAACAATCCCTGTGTCATGGTTTTGCTAAACCAAACCAAATCATTTCTTTTTGCATAGATAAGACTAAACAAACCTAAATATTGATCATTCCAATTGCCTGCTGGCAGCCTCGGCAACAAGCGGCAAATAAGGAGTCTTCCCAAAAACGCTGCATACAAGCCCATACAGAAAACACGCCAGGAGTAAGACAAATACCCCGGAATGAGCCCAAGCAGTTATCTTCAGCGCAATGCCGCTTCGGCCTGGAGAAACTATCCTCTGTAAAAGCATCGGAAGCACCAGCAGAACGTCGAGTACAAGGGCCTGGAGGGTGTTGAACCGAACGTAGCGGCCGACAGAAGTGTTTCGGACGACGCCAAGGTAGAAGCCGAAGAAGGAGACGAAGCTGGCAAAGGGAATGGAGTGATAGAGAGAAACGAGCGGGAACAGGGGCTGGAATGGGAGGGAGAGGGGAGGGTATTTGGTGAAGAGATAGCGCCCGTACTGGATGCCGTTGAACAATGGGAGGAAGTAGGACGCGGCGGAGATTAGCCGGTCGGTTGCGGGGATCGGCGAGTATGTTGCTTTGGTAATGGTGGTTGTGGAGATGGGTTTCAAGCGCGGTGGTGGTCGGAGGATCGGGAGGGTGAGTTTGCGGTGGTGAGGGACGGTGAAGGGGGTTGTTTTGTGGCTCGGAAGTGGCAAAGAGATGCGGAGGAGAGGAAGAGTGGCCATCTTTTACGGCAGTTTTGGGTTGGCGGGTTGTTAGAGATGGGACTACCGTCTACAGGGGGAGGAAAAATATATAAGAAAGAAAGGCCGTCCTGTGTGGGCGGTTCGGAGTCGGGTTGGGCCCGCTAAGGTCCAGATGCCCAAATATTTTATTTACGGTTCGTATGATTTGGGAAAATTACACAAAACAAGATATTTTAGAAAATTTCCATTTTCAATTCAGGTGTATTTTAGAAACTTTTGAAAATCCTATGTTATTCTTCTTTTATTTTATTTTATTATTACAGTTATTATCAGGCCATTCATTTATATATATAACAAATTTAATTTCAAATTACCATAAATCACGCCTAACAAAGATTTTTCCTAATAATCCAAAAAATCTAAAATCAAGCAATTGAAATCCAGTGCTTTTACTTTGTTTTTTAACTAATATAAAACAACATTCATTATATTATTATTGTTTTTTGTATGATATATATTATTATTATACGTGGTTAGGTGATATGATTTCTTGTATTAAATCATGTTCCTTCTTTTCTTTTATTTACTTTACTTTTTTTTTTTCTTTTCTGTTTTAATAGGCTATGCATGTGTTTTTAACCCTTTATTTTATTTTTATTTTTATTTTTTTGGTATGAGTTAATAGTTTTTGTCCATAGCGTGAAAATCAAAATTATTTCCGTGACGTGAGAAATGAAAATAAAACTTATCATAACACTTACATGAAAACAGCTTTCATTTGTTTTACCTCTTCCTTTTTTTTTTTTTTAATTATAAACATGTAATATACAATAATAGATAGTTCACTCAAAACTTTTACCAAAAACAATGAAAGAAAGAAAGCTTCTATTTGACTGCAACACGGACCATGAGATGATGATTTGTTTCAATAATAATTGATAATAGCTTTTAAAATAATATCCATTATTATTCAAACAAGTTTATCTATTAATTTTATCAGACGAAACTGCATGAGCACTGTATTATTCTATGCAATTGCAATCATACATAGAATCAAGAAAGATGACATGCAACGGAATGTGATGGGCAACTTCCCAAAAATCACGAATAAAGAGGGATTTGAGGAATGCCACCTGCTCTCTCTATGATAGTTCTACCGTTGAAACTAAAACGTCATGACGCTGTTCCAATTGATGATGGAACAAAATGCAACATTCTAGTAGCAAGCAAAAGCACCCAAACTGTACGGGTTTCACAATTTCTATTTTATTATACTGTTATTATTATTATGTACTTAATATAAAAAATATACAGAACTTGTAATGAAAATGTTACCCCGCATTCTTGATCCATACACATGACAAAAATATCATCAATCAACCAACTGAATAGGTTCATTTTCTCTCTTCAAGTCCACAATCTGGCCTCATAATAAGGGATTCTACTGGTGTCGAAGTTGGAACCATATCCAAGTGGCCGACTCTAGAGATCAAAGTGTTCGAGAAAAGATTCAAATTATCTGAAAAACTAGCATTCTTTCTAGAATTCCTTGGCCTTTTGCCTTAACTCATTCAGCTCATTTTCTATCTCAGGATCTTGGAACTTCAGTCCCGCGCTTGTGCTGCCAACACGTGTTCTCCCGGCTGGAAGCTCTCCCTTCTACTCGGTGAATAGAAATATTTATCATATGTTAAGTCCTTAACACAGTAAAGCAAATCATTTCAACCATGACTTAAGCAGCATAATTCATACCAGGAGGAAGATAAACATTGTACCAGAAATTTTTTGCTGGCAAATGAAGAGCATGTTTGGCTAAAGCATAAAAGGAGCATGTTTGGCTAACCATAAAAAGAAGTTACTTTCTCTCCAAAAACGTTCAGATGACTTGTTCTTTCCATACCTTTAACAAAAAAGGTTCCTCCTTATTTTGGGAGTAAACCTCATCTTGCTGTCAAAGTAATATGAATTATTTATCTCCAACTTTTGCCAATTAAAGGGGAAAAAATGTATGTACAAAACTAATGCTTAGCAAAACAGCAGTGTTCTAGGGATACCTCAAACAAAATAATTCTGATGTGCAGCAACTATATTCAGGAAACTAGCAGTAAATAATCAATGAAAACCTGCTCTTTTACACACACACAAAAGAAAGCATGAACTACCTTTGTGCTTCCAGATAATTCTTTCTTCAGGCTGGCAAGGTCATCATCAACTGAAGAACTCTCTAGCATTGCAAACTGTTAAAAACAAAAATAGCATGGTGTTTCAATATGATCTAATAAAAAGTTGACTTTTGATATGGTAATAAATACATCATAAACGCATGTCATTTTTAGCTAAGCATCGCCACCAGCGATAAAGAAACATGCATTATTATAATCGCTGTTAATCGTTTACTATCTAAATTCTAATCTGTTTTCCAAACATGCACCGATGCTCATCAGAAGAGCTTTTCATAGTTTATAAGGTATAGTAGCGGAAACCTGAAAAGGAATGGAAGTAATAGAAAAGTGACAAAGAGATGCGTTTACTTGTCTGTCAATTTGCATGTATCACTGATGCTCACCGGAAGAGCTTTTCCTAGTTTATAAGGTATAGTAGTGGAAACGTGAAAAGAAATAGAAGTATTAGAAAAGTGACAGAGATTCGTTTACTTTTCTGTCAACTTGCATGTAGTAACACAAGCAATTTTTGACATATAATGACATAGTTGATAATAATAATTTGACAATCAAGGAAGAAATAACTAGAACTTGAAAACGTGAAATCATTAATAACCAATTAATACGGCTACCTTTCCTTCAAGTTCATCACTTGTGAGCTGGTTGAGTGCATCTGCTTGAGACTCCATGGCTAAAACTGTCAGAAAGGGAGATAATAATTCTGTCAGCCATTTCTACATAATCCTTTGCACATTGGTTTACTTTAAAAGTCAATCGGCACAAGCTTGAATAACCATCTGGTAATCGGATGAAAATTTATTAACGGTCAAATAGATGCAATGTAAGGGCCCGTGTGATTTTGATTTTTTGAGAATTGATTTTGTAAAAAGTGATTTTTTGGGAGAATATGTGGTTGAAAAGTAAGGAAAAGTTACGAATTTACGTGCATTATTATTTTAATGGGTGAATGTGTGGTTGGAAATGAACTTGAATGATTCCATACGAGGCCTAATTAGGACAACCAAAGACTCTTTAACTGAAGGCTTGTAACGTGCAACAAACAGTTGCAACAAAGAGACAGATGTTTTGGAACTGCAAAATGAAATCATAAAATGACATGAGGCCATTGGTCTGGAATATTAGCTAGTTGAGAACATATTTTCCTCCAGCCAATGTTCTTACCCCGATTCATACTTATGTTATGTTATGGCTGAAATCAACTGCTTGTGCTTCTTTACTTAAAGGATGTTCTTTAAACTTGCTTTTAAGGAACTCTTGCCAAACATGAGCAAGTTCAGAAACCTACTTTTCTAATGGCGAAGGTAAAGTCCCCCTTACCATTCTATGTCTATTTCAAAATAGAAATTTGTCAAACTAATCGCATTCACATGTCTAGGATCCATGTGTACCACTACAAATCTCCGCCACTTTTTTTCCTTTCTATTTAGAAATAGAAAGTTAGCAGGTTAAAAATATCCATTTTTTGATTTTTAATTTAGAACGTCTTACGTTTCCCTATAATATGTCATTTTACCACAGTAGTAAACAATTTCTGTTTTCTGTCACAACCATCAGAAAGACTATATTGTACACTAATGGGCCGTCTGCTTCATTTTTCCTTTACAGAGAAAAACCAGAAGGTGGAAATGGATCCCTCCTGCCATGGATCAGCTCCCACCCTCCCATGCAGTACCACAACAGGGAGAGCTATGCTTCACAGCCTTTTGGGTGGGGGAAGATTTCGTAGTTCCACGTTGAAATTGTATACTTCTGTATATTCAAACATTCAAACACAGACATACCCAACTATATGGATGTTTGGAGAGAGGAACGGGAGAGGAAAAGATATAGAAAGACACCAATATAGAAATAATAATCAGAAATTTTAGTTATCAAACATTTAAAAACTTAGGCAATATTTCATTTTCTTTGACCTACACCATCATATCTTAGACGGTGTATGATTTTGGTTTTGTGAGAATTGATTTCGTGAAAAGTGATTCTTTTGGAAAACGTGAAAAATGATTTTTAAAACAATTTGTGATTGAGATCGAAAGTTGCTAAGAATTGATTCTCCAAGATCAATTTCAAACAGTGCCTTAGTAACATGACGACAAGAGTCCATCAACATGGATATCAGGCCAGAAACTCATAGTTGGCATATTAACAATACCACCAAAAAATAGATCACTAGTCTGGTTTATAGACAAGGTACAACAATTCGTGCAAGTAAAAAAGCAAAAACCAATCGAACTTTCAATGGAAAAGAGAAGCATGGGTTGGAGCAGATTACCTTTTTCCTCCATCTTTTCAAAAGCTGAAAGAGCACTGCTAGTATTGACATTCCCCAACATCTCACTTACTTTGGTTGCCGTCCTGAGGAAGAATGGCCAGTTAGAGCCAAATGGAAAGAATCGGGAATAAAAGGGCAATTCTGAGGGAAGAAGGCATACTTGGCAGACTGAGCACGTGCTTTAAGAGTATCTTTTTTAGACCTAGCTTCCTGAATTTTGCTTTCTAAAAGCTGACAGACAAACAAAAACACTCTTTATTATTTAATCATCAACCATAGAGGAAAATGTCAATGAACTTGGTAAGAAATTAGAAAAGTTGCTAAATAGCTGCACTCATATAACTGCTATTAAGTATACAGTTCTACTGAACAACAGAATTAAACCACAAAAAAATCTTGTCTTAAATTGTAGTCCTTCCGTCCCGATTATATAGGCTTGTTTTCCTTTTCTGGATGTCCCAAATATATAGGCTTGTTTCTAATTTGAGGAGTTTTTTTTTTTCTTTTTACCAAAGTAGCCTTATTTAATATGCCCAGTAATAACAATTCTCTTCATTAAATAAAGATATATCGGAAAAATCATTTGAAAATTTTACATTCCCAATAACTTTTCTTAACCTTTGTGAAAAAGTAAACAAGCCTCTATATATAGGACAGAGGGAGTATCACACAATATGAAATATATAGACACGCACCCGTGTATTAGCAACGAGGTTATCAACGACACTCTTTTGCTGGTCAAGTTGAGTCTTCAAGGCATTTGCATTATCCTGTAAATATGCAAGCATAAGGTGGATTGAATAACAACACAGTTTTCTCATTCTCTCTAGAGAGGAAAAGTATGAACTCAAGAACTAGAAAATCCAAGTTAAACTTTTAAACAGCAGAACGTGAAGACACATAAGAGATACAGATTACAGATCCTTATAAACCCCATGATCAGTGCGTATATCCAGATTACATAAGTCAAGAAGGAAAAAAAATCAGGTTCGAATAATTTCCAGGTTTCCAATCTGGCTTCACCAAAGAAATTTTAACAAATTTAAAATATTAATTAATAATCATAAATTTCCTTTTCTGCGGTGGCTGTGCGGCGGGGGCGGATGTTACAATTTGATACCAGCTATTCAGATAAATATCACATTGGGAAAAGAAACTTCAAAAAATTATACACACATCCTCTTTCAACAATTGACAAACAGTGTGGATAAGGAAGGATATCCAATTAACTAGGCCACCTGCTTTAAGGGAATCGAGATTTTAGTAATGGCTTCTGATCAAGATATAAGATAATCAACAATTTCCAATCAAACACTTTGACCTGCCTTGCCAATGCAAGAATAATTTCTTCCGATCTGCCAAGATTGAAACCAAGTAATATGAAGCATGTCATGATAAATAAATCATAAGTTAAAAAAAAATGTTAACCATGCATCTTTTGGTATATCTTGTGGATTTGTGGATGTTGTCGTAAGCATAATAAGCATACACAAGTCTCAGGGTGCGCTTCTTTTTAAAAATATCAACATGATGCATTACGTAAATACCCTATTTATTGTTTAATATTTTATGCAGTGGCTCAAAGAAAAGAGTACAGGTAGAAATGTAGAGGTTGTCAAACACAAGAAAAATAAAAAATAAGCAGCCTTGGGTACGCTTATTGTTTTTGGGCTTATAAGAGCATGTTTGACCAGCTTATATGGCCACCCAGGCATGTTTATTATTGAATTGTTTTTTCTCCGTTGAAACTCCAGTAAAGATCATTTCTCCACTAAATTATGGGATTGCCAAGTTCAGATACCAACAAGACTCTACAAGCATAGAATTAATCAAAACAACGAAATAAAAGCATGATGTGTCTTGAACCATTTGAATAAGAATACGCTCATGAGTAGAAAATTTCCCACTTTCAGCAACAACTTAATGATTCTAGTAACTATAGATAAAAGTTGTAGAGGCATCCGCTAGTAATCGGATAAACAGCAGTCACCAAAAATAAGAATAATAAATCTTTTATGCTAAAAGAATTGCTTACAGAGTATGCCTTTCTACGTTTAAGAGCTTCGCGGGCAAGATCTTCGTCACCCTTTCCAAGAGCAAGTTGTGCTCTACGATACCTATTATCAAACTAGACGATAAACACACAGCCTCAGGAAAATGAAATAAATTATGCCAAACTCACTGGCATTTACCAATCTTCAGAAGCTTGTTGTGCAGCTTTATATTTGTTCTCCAACTGCTTCTGGGAAGCCAAAACCTGCAGAAAAGATGAAAACGAAAACTTACCACTCACCTATGATGGTTTCAACAAAATTTAGCTTTCTGTATAAACTTCTATAATTTTGACTCTCTAATTTCATATCGATAAATAAATGGAAACCAAAACAAACTGTCAACTACATGAAATAGAAGGATGGAAATGAATGACATACTTGTGCTGTGGCTTGGCGCATCTTGATCAAATCGTCATTCATTTCAAGCACAGTTTGTTCCAAAATTTTCTCTGGATCTTCGAAGGAGCTTATTATAGCATTTGCATACGACTACTCTTAGAAAGAATGGAATACAGTCAGTTTACATATTAGTTGTTCACAACTGAAGCCAATAATGATCAACTGCATTCAGGAAATCCCAACCAACCTTAATAACTCTAGCGAATCTATCAAATAGGTTCATCTGAGCACCAAGAGCGCCTGCACGAAGACTGTTACCTCTGGATCTAATTGAATGAGTTAGCTGGATTCCTGAAAATTTTGGAGTTCCCACTGCAAAAGGACGAGTGGATTCTCAAATAAACAATGAACAAAAATACATAAGCAAAATCAAGTACAGGAGTAGCTTTTTAGAGTCCATATGACAAGACTACCTAAAATATGGCATTTTGGAAAGGGACTTCTAGAGTCCAACAAAAGAGGTCATGGTGCTTAGTTGCAGTTATCTCATCTTTCCAGGAAACTAGAGGTTGCACAAAAATATAAAAGCAGAGTCAACAACCAAAAACAGATATGTACAAATAAAATGTACGCCATAACCTCTTACCATCATCGAATCCAAAACCATCATATGTACAAATATAAGTCAGTGTAGTATAAATTGACGTTAATGTTCATGGAATAATTTTGAACTGGTCTAGTCTTACATTAACATTTAACATTTAACATCTTACTTTTAACTAGTCCGATCTGCACTATCATGTTTCCTCACTATATCATTTGTTTGGGCACCAACTGCATAGTTTTCTGCTACATGGTATGCATACTTGATTTTGCTTTCATGGAATACCAAGAATCTGAAATAATCAAATAATAGCACATCTTAGAGAGATGCAATTCTTAACTTTGATTCAATTGTTTGTGAATTTTAAAATTTCAGTCCATATAAGATCTACTAGTTCTGAATCTGAGGCTTCTACCCTCTAGAAAGCTTGTTACCCAGTGTGTATTGTCTTTTCCATTCTGCATAGAGAAGCATAAAAATATTGACTGCACACCCCACTTAGACCAGATAGCAGAAAAGCTAAAGCTACCTAAAGCTATCTGATGCAAGTGTATAATGTTCAATATTGCACATGGAAAATGTCACATGTAATGTATAGTGAGTATGTTATTGAACAAAAATCATTTCAATCTTGATAAGTAAACACAGTATGGGCTAAATTTGAGTTTTGAAGAATGATATCTGCTCTGAATGTAAAGCCAGACTAGGATTATTACTTCTTCAATAAGACAACGAGAAGACACTAATCTGATTATAAAGCACCAGAATTTTCCTTAAGCTTCTTCAGACTGAGAGCATAAAAGAATATATGTGTGTCAAGATAGCCCCTCCCAATTTCTTTCAGAACAAATGAAACTAAAAGGCAGCAAACCATACTTGAAGGTGAAGTCATAAACCAGGAGGCACATAGTCATATGTTGCATTAAAGCTGTAAACCTTTTTTGACTTCTAAAACCGAGCTAAGATTACAAACCAAAGAAAAACCCATCCATATCATAAGTGAACTCCTCTTGCTGACAAGAAATTGTGTTGGAGAAGCAGGAAATGGTTGTTCGGATGACCAAGTAAAAGATAGAAAGGCAAAGCTCTTGATGACCGGAAAACTTAATTTCTCTCTTGGTTGGCTCTTGAATGTTTGATTTCAGTATTGAACTTTTAACCCCTCGCCATTGCTCAAACATCACGACCAATCACATTAAGCAGATATACATATTAAGAAGACTGCTTATTAATTGTCACTCAGCAAAATAAAACTATAGTTATTAATTTTTTAAAAAAAAAAGTTAAAAACCAAAAAAAAAAAAAAAAATCAAAATTTACCATTTAAACAATTTAATTTAAGCAACAGTGAAGGGAAAATAATAATCCTATGGCATATTTCACAACATCACAGTACACTGGCTTACACAGTCCAGCCGCTCCGCCATTGTTTATTGACAATTTCTTTATCAAGGTGTGAAACGGAGAGTTGCCCATTACTGTAACATGGTGAAAAATAAGGAAAATGCAGTTTGATGACTAGTTGTAGAAATTGGACATCCATAAACAACAGCCAATTTTACTAATACAGGTACCTTCTCCTCTAAACCTCTACCTTAATTCCGGCATCATCACGTCCCCACCAATCACTTATCAAAATGTTTGATTGACAGAAGCCCATTATATAATATGGTGAAAGATAGAGAGGTCGGTGCTTGTCACCCAATTAACCGTCAATAACATTACCTCCATTACCAAAGAAAGGTCTGAAACTGAAAGGATGTGCCTTTACTACAATTGCTTTATTACACAAGGCAGCATGAGGAGTCACCGTAGAAGAAGCCATGCCTATCCCAGTGATTGGTGCTCTCAAGGCCATTACTATTTCTTCCTGTGATTATCCGAACTCCTGAGCAGGTTTCCAATTGAATCCTTGGGAAGAAATTTACTGCCTCCTCAAATCATTCTTGTTCTTGATTCGCAGTGGCCGCTATATGTATATAGTTCGATTTTATTTTTTTTTTCCTCTCTCTCTTCCCCCACTTTTTCTTTTTTTTTTTTTTCGCCCCTCTAATGTTTGTGGTTCGTGGATGCTCGATGATGATGACAGTGTATTACTGTTGACGGTATGAAACTTCGGAAACTGACTCGAGTCCGTCGAATATTATTCTTCAATTTGTTACTCTAATCATTGAATGTAGTACTATTTTCATTCATCAATTTATGAATAGTGATTTCTCCGGACTAAAATATTATTGATTTTGGGGTCAAAATCAACTGTAAGATTTGACGAGTCACAACTCATCGTTACAGTTACAAAACTGACGAGTTATAACTCGAATGAATCACTATTCCCAATTCAGCAGTTACACCACCATCATGATGCGGCCATAGACACGACCACATTCATACCGGCGAAATTTTGACGAGTCACAAAATTGACACCCTAATTTGAAATCACTCAAAAACTTTATTTTGAAACCAATTGCATTACACATAGTCTGAAATCACACAAAAATCCAAATCATTACTGCCATCATTGTTTGCTTTGAGTCTAACCATGCTGGTTATACTCATGGGTTTATCCCTAAAAGCCTCGTACTAGTTATAGTGGGTCTTTTACTTATAAATAGAATGTAAGTTTGGCGATTTTCTCAAAATCCAGACTCTCTAGCGGACTGATTATTAAAGGATAAATATTATCCCACCTCGAACATTATGGAGGCCGAAGGCAAAGCGGATGTTCTTTTGTTTGGCAAAGCTTATTATGGGGGCGAGAAATCCTAGACAAGGGGACGAGATGGAGAATTGGGGATGGTAGCAAGGTGGATGTGTGGGAAGACCGCTGGCTTTCGGAAGGTAATTCGATGGAGCCATACACTCACCGAGTTGAGGAGCTGCGTGGGGTGAATGAGCTAATTACGGAGAAAGGAGACTGGGATCAGGAGAAAATTGAAGGGCTTTTTTGGCCAGTGGATCAGCACTGGATTCTATCTATTCCCATTGCGAAAGGGCAGGTGGACAACCGCTTAGTGTGGCATTTCATGAAAGATGGGGAGTTTACAGTGAGAAGCGATTATTACTTTATGCATGGGAGTGGAAGAGCAGAATACCAATGTTGAGGTCGCTTGGGACAAACTTTGGAAGCTAGATATTCTCCCAAGGACCAAGCATTTTGTATGGAGGTTGATGAAAGGAGTGATACCAACAAACATAAACTTGGGGCGTAGGGGCCTAAAGTCGAATATGACGTGCCCCCGTTGCTAGGCCTTCGAGACAGATTTACACATATTTGTCCAGTGTGAGTGGGCAAAAGAACTATGGAAGGGTTTGAACTACTGGGAGATTGTTAAGAGTGAGGCCACACATGGGAAGGAGTTGAGTTTTGAGGATTATTTACAGAGTTTATGGAGGACAATTACGAGAGAAGAGCTTGAGATCGTGTGCATGGGTTCGTGGACAATATGGACGGCGCGAAACAAGAAATATCATGAAGGGACAGTGTGGATGTTGCCTTTGCACGAGACCTTCTCTTATCTCAGTTAGAATCCTACAAAAAGGTAAAAGGCCATTCGGGTAGCATGGAGGAAGAGGGGAGACAACCTCAAGGGCGAGAATGGAAGAACGATGCTGGGAGGTTATTGGGGTTTGTCCTCTCCACTGACAAAGCAATCCGTGACAAAGAGGGCTGGATAGGTTTGGGATGAGTGATTTGAGATGAGACAGGGACTATCCATGGGGCTTTTGCATGTAGAAGACGGGGGATCTCGGACTCCACGGCAGCTGAGGCTTGGGCTATTAAGGTTGGACTCAAGTTTGCACTCGATAGTGGTTTTCAAATTAAGCGGTGGAGACGGATGCTCTTGTGGTGGTACAGCACCTTGTTCGTGAGGTGCTTTTGGCATCAGTTGCTCTTCGTATTAATGAAGTGCGCTATTGCTTGGAAGTGAACATGGCACGTGCCGTTACATCCCTAAAGATAGGAATGTAGTAGCCCATAATTTAACTTCCTATGCTTCTACTTCAAGTAATAATTACTTTTAGACAGATTGTATTCCCCAATTCATGTCGCCATGGGTGAGGGTTTTGCGTTGATGAATGAAAGTAAATTCCCTTTTAAAAGAAAAAAAAAACTTATAAATAGATCTTTATCTCTCTATTCAAGCAATGTGGAATTGATGTTATTACAACCACATAGTTAAGTTCGCTGCCCTTCTTTTAATCAATGTTAACTTAACCTTCCTCTTCAACAGTGGTAAACGGTCGTGATTGATTCAGAGGCTGATTCGAAGAGGTAAACGGCGGCGCATGAAGGAGGAGACGATGTTTTTTGCGTTGAGGGGGATTGATGAAGGCACGGAACGGAGCACCCTTTTTGGGTTGGATTGGGCTGAGTTGAGTTGGGGTGGGGGTTTATTACTTTATTTTCTAACAGGCACTGGAATTTTTGGGGTGGGCTTGAGCCTTTTTTATGGGGGCGGGGAGGGGGGAGATAACGTGATTTTTGCTTATTTTCACCGGTTCACTTTTATATTAATTTTGTCCTCATTGTTTTTGGTTTGCTAAGTCCATAACCTTTCATTTATTATCGAATTACATCCTTAACATCACTTTTTATCTCCAACCTTTCAATTTTCACTATTAACCCCTATCAAATGACTATTATGCCCTTGATTCTTTATTTTTACTATAGGTCCTCAACCTTTCAATTTTTGTAGAATTTTATCTCTATTATTTTTTTGGGTATACATAATCACTAACTTTTCATTTGTTGTCGCGTTACGTAATAACACCTTCTGACCTCAACCTTTCAATTATTAATTTTAATTCCTATTAACATTACCATTATACCTTTTATTATTTAAATAAAAATTAAAAAAAAGTATAATATAAAATAAGAGCTCTGCCCGTCTTAGCCTATAGTGATAAAAAAAAATTGACCAACACTAAACTTGATGGATATTTAATTGGCGTAAAAAAAAGTTTCCAATCCAAGAGTTGGTGTGACAAATCAAATTGGTTATTTTGAGTTATCACATATCACATAGCGGATATAGGGTTGATAAAAAAATCATTTTCAATTTACAAAGATGAAACAAAACTTTAGTGGGCTAATTTTAATTTTTTGTGGATTTACAATTAATGGATCAGATTAGATTGAGACGGATAACAAATTGGAGGCAAATTAGGGTGAAAATTACAAAAAGAGACAATAAATGAAATTAGAAACCAGATCAAGAAATTAGATCTCATTCGTTATGCTGATACTTAGATCGACAATTTTCTTCTACGCGAATTTGATATCTATTGAGACCGTTATAGATTGAGTTTTTTTTTGTTATCATTATTTATAAGAGTAATGCTATTTAGCACCATTGGTGCTTAGCACCATATCAAGGTGACACTAAATGATAAGTTGAATTAAGTGGATTATTTATTTATTCATTTAATTTCACTTATCATTTAATGACACATTAGATGCCACATAGACTGGTCTCAAGTATCACTGGTACTACATAGCATTATTCTATTTATAAATGTTATTAGTGGATTGTGGTAGAGTGAGTAAAAGTGGTTGGACTTCTTATTTTATATTATTCTTTATTTTTTATTTAAACAATTAATGGTATTGACAGTAAAAATTAAAATTTTAGGTATGAAAAGTGTTAGTGGGGATATAACACAGCAAAAATTGAAAGGTTGGAGTTCCTATGCGTCCAAAAAACAACAGGGACAAAATTATATAAAAATTGAAAAGTTGGGGACATATAATCGAAATAAAGAATTAAAGATATAATAGTCATTTTGAGAAAGATTAATGGTGAAAATTAAAAAATTAGGGACGAAAAGTAACATTGAGAACATAAATATGATAATAAATGAAAGACTGGGGACTTACTAGGTCCAAAAAAGAATCAAGACAAAATTAATGCAAAATTGAAAAATTAGAGATTTGGAGTGAAAATTACCCTATTTTTATTGATTGGCCACTTTTCTCTGTTTTTTTTTTTGGGCTTTCCACGTTGACGCCAAGTGGAAAATGGTGAGAGGACGTTTTCATAGAAAAAAAGACTTGTTAGATCTCATTATAGTTTTCGCCTTATAATTCTTCATATCACTTGTTTGACAACTTTTAATTACAGCCACATCTTTCACAAACTCATTATTTCGACCACTCATTTCATCTCATTTTTTCTTTACAATTCAATGCTATAATGAAAATCAAGCATCCCAATTCTTATTGCAGATACATTGTAACCCAAGAGAACAACATATGCATGTATCATTTGATCTAAAATATATTATTACTACATGTTACAATAATTTTTCTAAGGAAACAAATTGGGCTCCTATTTCAGAGCCCAATGTCCAATAATACACACCACCTCACCTGTGTCAGGTGAAGTGACTCCCTGTAATTGGGTATCAGACTCAAATCAGAGTCCGATCTGTTTTTTTAGAAAAACTGTATATTATAAAGTTCAACTTGCTTGCACCGAATAAACCACATGATACTGTAGGTGCACTGCATGACAATTTCAAATCCTTTCAGTCTTACGATTGCAAATGTATTCCTTAGCCACAACTTTTTTATTTTTATTTTTTTGAAAGACGGTTATACCATAACTTTGATATTCTTCTTTGGTTAATGTTGACATCCATATATTAATAAAAGTAGAAATTTGGTTTCAGATTCTAGTCTGAGAAAATCTATTTTTTTAAAATATGTTTTTTTACTTCAATTTCTGTATATTGGTATAAGTTTTATATAACTATTTTTTTCAAAATATGTATTGTTTAAATTGTCAAGTCTTTCTACAGAACTAACAATTAGTTTTATTAATGTACCACGACAGTTATAAAATACAACAAACCACCGAAACTATTAGTGAAACCACCAGTGGTTTCTTGTATCTTTTGACTTTTTTGTTACATTAACAGAACTAATTATTGGTTTCTTATAAACTTTTTAAAAATATCTCACTAATATACATAACGACCCACTATTGATAAACGCCTATTTTTTTCCTGTAAACCCTGTACTGTTGTCTATATACCCCAACCTGAATATTTTTTTCATTTTTTTAACTTTAATTTCCTTTAACCATTTTAATATTGGAATAACTTCTCACATTTACTGTCTCTGGTTTATGATAAGCACTGACATAATTACAGTTGGTGATATGTTATTCTCATCACTGTTTTTAATTTCAAAACAAATTCTAAAATTCAAAATACATCTTATTTTGGTGCTCTTGGTCTATTTGGTATGATAATGTATTTTTTTCAATACAAATAAATTATGTATGTAAGCTATATGTTTCTAATTTTTTTTCCTTTTTTTTTTAGTCTTTATAGACTTTATTGAAAATATTGTCACCAAATATCCCCTACAACATCAAAAGTCATCTACGAAATAAATAATTTCAAGACACGTTAAACTTGTTTTAGATTATTATGACTACTAATACGAGTCAATGTTAACCTCTTTTCAAACATCCCTTAAAAAGTCAATATTCAATTCTGGGTAATTCTACGAACATTGTCTAGAGTCATGAATCATGCCGATTTGAATATATGTGATGAGGATTGAGGAATTAAGAAGAGAAGCTATTAATGAAGCGACGAATGTTATGTAAAATGATATTTTCCAAAATTTTTAATAATATTAACAAAATATTTATTTTTGTTATCTTAAAATGCTATTGTATTTGTTCCGCCAAAAAAAATTACTGTGTTCATCAGTTCCACCAAAGAAACAGATTGAGCTCTGAGTTTGAAGCCCGATTTCCAATCACACTCCGCTACATCACCTGACATAGGCTGAGTGTGTGATTGGAGATTAGGTTCTGAATTTTAAGCCCAATCTATTTTCTTAGAAAATCATATGTGTTCATTACTTCGCTCCTATGTCGTTTAATTTCTTTATGTTATACTTTATCAACAAAATTTGATTATACAATGCACGTGAGTAAATATTAGTAAATTAATGAGTAGAGTTATTTATCTAAATTACTAATTTGCATTTTTACATAAAAGGATGAGTGGATAATCATAAATATATGAAGACATCTGCTCATTTCTTGTCCAATAAAAAAATGCTAATTAGACAATGGACCGGTCTCTAATTCTGCACTATAGCTTTATACAATGTTGTGAATGTTTTATGCATTCTTTTTTCCAAGCACAATCTCCTTAATTTATATGTCATTATTCCAAAATCTTGCACTTTAAATTTCAATTGTACGGCACTTCTGATTTCTTATACAATTTTTGATAACTATAAGATTATAGTTTCAATATTTTCACGTGAGTCTGAAAATATTACGTTTAACCGGGACGTCATTTTATTAAATATTAATATGTTTCTAAACGTTTTTTAAGACCATCAATTCTATTAAGTGATTAATTTTTTAAGCTCCATTCTTATTATACCTCATTATAACTATTACAATTATTTCCATCATAACGGTGGTTCTTACGTTTGTATTATTATTGTTGTTAATTATTATCACTATTATTATATTATCATTTCCGTTTCTTACTAATTATTATTTTTATTTTTAATATTATTATATTGATGTTATTGCTAATTAGATAAAATAATGTGTATAATTTTCTCAGTCTTTTTTTGGCTTGAAGTATGACTAGAATTTGTTTACAGACAATGATAAGGAGAACTCAAATAATAAAGTGCTTGCTTGTAGGACTGAGAATAGTGTATCACCTATCAGCGTCACGCAGTTAAACAAGAATTTATCTCAATTTTCAACATTAGTACATAACTCCAGTAACGGTTAGGAATAAAGTTTTTATATATCTCAAAATTTTCTTTGTTCCCATTTTTTATATTGTTGCTAATTGTGTTTTGAATTTGATAGGTATGCTTCTTTGTTCAATCGGTAGCACCTGGGCTACCGTATACTGGTTTTCGGAATGAAATTGGTGGATCTATTCGTACTTCAATTGGTCAAAGCCCAGGATTAACAGCGCCCACTAATCTAAACTTTAGACTGAACATTAGCAATTCCATCACGAACAGTATATTTGGTATGGGCGAACCAATTAATATTATTAATTTCTATTTTACTAATTTTTAGCATACTTTCTTCTTTTCCCTTTATTAACTTTTGTATTCTCACCCGAATAGATTCGCGTAGCCAGTCATCTCTCCATCCCGGGAATGACATTGTTATGGCTAGTAATAAATCAGCTCATAGAACTTCAAGACGTGCATCGTCAAGGAATGTTCAGTCTACTGTTAATAATGATATCAGTGTCATTGAAAAAATCAGTATGTGTATGTTAATTATCTTTGGGAATGTTTTCTATGAGTTATTGATATTATTGTATTTTTCTATGGCTTTGTCAAGCTTTTACTATTTACCTTTTTTTTCTTATAGAAATATCTCATCTTATTTTTTAGGAATTATACTCTTAATATTTATATATTTCAATTTAAATTCTCTTGCAGATTATTGGGACATTGGAAATCCATCTTACGAATGCGTCCATCGCAGTGCCATCTTTTGGTACGAGGAAAGAATAGCAAAGCATTATAACACGTTGTCCCCTAAGTTTTCCTTGTGTCGCATGCATGGGAAGATCAAGCTTGAAAAAGTAAAGACTCCTCCAAAGTTGTTGACCGACTTGCTATATGGCAATGTAGAAAACAGGAAGCACTTAGTTCAAAACATAAGGTCGTGTAACAATATGTTTTCTTTCACATCGATGGGTGGGACTATAGACAAGGGCATAAACAAGGGAGGTTCACTACCTATATTCAAAATTAGTGGGTAGAATTATCATATGATGGGAATTTTGTTGCCAACGGAGGAGTCACGTCCAAAATTCTCTCAATTGTACATTGTTGACTCACAAAATGAAGTTCAAAATAGGATAAAAGTTGTGAGGTGATCTTTCTTTAATCACAAAAGGTTTTTTCCCCTTTGTAATGAATTCTTATACTAATTGGCATTAACTTTCATTTTATGTTTTTATTTTCTCAGGAAGAGTGAAGATGAGCATAAACTTCGAGAGTCTGTGGTGCATAGCTTGAAAATAATGTTGGATGAATGTAATGTGTTGGTTAAATATTTTAGAAGGTCCAGAGATAAGTTCAATGAAGGAGATTGCTCAAATGTAAAGCTTAAATTAATTGGCACAAGAGATAAAAAGACTTACAATACTCCTCAGGCTAATGAAATTGCGATGTTGGTTGTCGGGGATTTCGATACAGCACCTGATGAAAGAAACATTGTAGTACAGACTACGGATGGAAATCTACAGAGAATTAATGAGTCACATCCGACATGTTTTGGACTCCAATACCCATTACTTTTTCCTTTTGGAGAAGATTGCTACAGAGGCGACATTGATTTATTTGGAGCAGAGGCAAGTTCAAGTCGTAGGAGAAAAAGGGTTAGTCTTCGTGAATTTTTTGCATATAGGTTGCAAGAAAGAACAGATGAATCTCCTCATATTTTATTCTCTCGAAGGCTATTCCAACAATTTGTGGTCGATACTTATACAATGGTTGAGACTTCGCGTTTGGATTACATATGCTTTCGTCAGAAAGAGTTGCGATGTGAGATATATAAGGGGTTGACCGATGCAATATTGAGAGGTGGCACTGATACCTCGACAAAAGAACAGCATATTTATTTGCCATCTAGCTATACAGGTGGGCCACGTTTCATGATGCAAAATTATCAAGATGCGATGGCAATTTGCAGGTAAGTTGTTTTAGTACAGATTTATTTATTACATTTACATGTAGCCCAAAATGGCCCGAGATAACTAGATTTGTTGAAAAAAGAGGATTAAGGCCCGAGGATCGTCCAGATATATTGTGTCGAGTATTTAAGGTCAAGTTAGATCATTTGAACAAGGATCTCAAAGACAATCAAAATTTTGGAAAGGTGAAAGCAGGTAAAGATATAATTGCATTTATACAATTTACGTGCACTGTAGTTTTAATTTTTAATTATTTATTCTAACCTATATTCTTGCAGTTATTTATACAGTGGAATTTAAAAAACGTGGCCTTCCTCGTGCACACATATTATTATTTTTGGAGGCAAAAAAGATAAATATCCCACTGGAGATGATATTGATCGAATAATATCTGCTGAGATACCTGATAAAAATGTTGATCCAGAGTACTATAATGCCGTAAGTGAATTTATGGTCCATGGTCCTTGTGGTGCTGCTCGAAGTAATTCACCGTGTATGGTGAATGGTCATTGCACAAAGCATTTCCCAAAAAAGTTTGTTAATTTCACGACAGTTGATGATGATGGCTATCCAATCTGCAGACGGAGAGATGATGGGAGAACAGTACTTAAGAATGACATTGAGCTTGATAACCGATATGTTGTTCCTCACAATAAGAAACTTTTACTCAAATATGGAGCCCATATAAATGTTGAATGGTGCAACCAATTGTCTGCAATCAAATATTTGTTTAAGTATATTAACAAGGGTCATGATCGAATAACTGCAACGTTTTATCAGACCTCTGAAAATGACGCTGCGGGGGACGATGTTGATGAGATTAAGATGTACTATGATTGCCGATATATTTCCGCTTGTGAGGTTGTTTGGAGATTATTTGGATATGGAGATCGGAAGAGCACACGTCTGCAGCAGTAGAAAGGTTGAATTTCCACTTGCCTGATCAACAAAGTATAACGTTCTCTGATTCTAATTGTATTGAAGGTGTTGTCAACCGTGCTTCAGTTGGAGAAACTCAATTCATTAAGTGGATGGAGGCAAATAGACAATATAAAGAGGCTAGATTGTTGACTTATTCTGAGTTTCCTACTAAATTTGTTTGGGACAGAGATAAGAGGAGGTTGCATCCTCGACAACATAGAATTTGTATTGGTAGATTGTGTTATGTGCCACCTGGTGCTGGTGATGCATATTATCTTCGGTGTTTACTGAATATACAAAAAGGTCCAAGGAGTTAAGATGAGTTGAAGTGTGTCAATGGTGTTCAATATAATTCATTCAAAGATACATGTTATGCACTCGGATTGCTAGATGATGATAGAGAGTATATTGACGGTATTGTTGAAGCAAGCCAATGGAGTTCTTCATAGAGTTTGAGAAACCTTTTTGTTATGTTATTGTTGTCCAACTCTTTATCACATGCTGAGGTAGTGTGGGACAAGTGTTAGAGGTACCTTTCAGACGTTATATTATATCGTCAGAGAAATAATTTACAAGACAGAGGTTTTTTTAATTCAATTACGTTATTCTCTTACGCCTTTGCTTTGATTTAATACTTATTTATATTTTCCTTATTCTCTATGTATAGAGTTGAAATTATCTGACGATGAAATCAAGAGTTTTGCACTTGTGGAGGTTGAGAAGATATTGCGGCGTAGTGGAAAGAGTTTGCATGACTTTCCTTCTATGCCTTTTCCAAACTCAAGATTCTTTGAAGATTGTGGAAATAGACTGATAGAGGATGAACTGCGCTACAATAGACGTGCTCTTACGGAGGAACATATAAGATTGCTTTCAAGCATGACAGATGAACAACGCAGTGTTTACAAGACCATCATGAATGCAGTTGACTCAAATAGTGGTGGGACATTTTTTTTATATGGTTATGGAGGAACAAGAAAGACATTTGTGCGGAACACTTTATCTGCAGCACTCTGGTCTAGAGGGGATATTGTCTTAAGTGTCACATCTAGTGGAATAACGTCTCTCTTGCTACCTGGTGGCAGAACTGCACATTCAAGATTTGCAATACTTTTAATTCCAAATGAAGATTTGACATGTAATATAAAACCAGGTAGCCCCTTAGCACAATTGATTAGTAGAAGTAAGTTAATTATATGGGGCGAAGTACCAATGATGAACAAATTATGCTTTGAAGCCTTGGATCTTACTTTGCGCGATATTTTGAAATCTGATAATCCATCCAACTCAAAATTGCCTTTTGGAGGTAAAACTGTTGTGTTTGGAGGTGACTTTAGACAAATTTTGCCCGTAATTCCAAAAGGCAGTAGACAAGACATTGTTGGTGCAACAATCAATTCATCATATATATGGGATAATTGTAAAGTTTTAAGGTTAACTAAGAACATGAGGCTTCAAAATCTTGGAACCATTGATGAATCAATAGAGTTGAAGACTTTTTTAGACTGGATTATGAGTATATATGATGGGACAATTGGAGGTTCAAATGATAGACATTCAACCATTGAAATTCCTAATGACCTATTAGTTGATCCGTCTGATGATCCCATTCCTGCGATAGTAAAGGCCACATTTTCGACTTTTTCATCTGATGACAGTGATGCAAGTTATCTGCAGGGTAGGGTAATTCTAGCACCGACACTCGATGTTGTTGAATCTGTGAATGATTATGTACTGTCGTTGAATGCCTTAGAATCGATAACCTATTTAAGTGCTGATTCATGTTGTAAATCAGATGGTGGCACTGATTTTTTAGAAGGCATTCATCCACCTGAGTTTCTCAACAGTATAAAGTGTTCTGGTATTCCAAATCATGAGTTGAAACTAAAGATTGGGACGCCAGTTATACTGCTTCGAAATATCGATCATTCTCTTGGACTGTGTAGCGGAACACGGTTGGTTATAACAAGGCTTGGGAAACATATTTTTGAGGCAAAAATTCTTTCAAGAAACAATACAAGTCAGAAGGTATTAATCCCGAGGATGACTTTAACGCCATCTGACACAAGATTGCCATTTAAGTTCCAGAGAAGGCAATTCCCTATTATTGTATCATTTGCAATGACCATAAATAAAAGTCAAGGACAATAACTCACAAATGTAGGACTCCTTCTAAAGAAACCAGTATTTAGTCATGGGCAACTATACGTTGCAGTTTCCAGAGTGACAAATCCCAAATGATTGAAGATAGTGATATCTGGGAACGACATTTGTAATAAAAAGTCCACAACTAATGTTGTTTTTAAAGAAGTTTTCCATAATTTAGAATAATTTCACAGCACATTTCCAATTGCATTGTACACTTTACTCAATTCCATATCTATTTAAATTTATATTTTGCAATTACTTTCATATATTTAAAGTATTTTTGTCCATTGAACATGTCATTATTCAAATAGAGTGTGTCATTAAAAATTGATATATATATTTTTTAAATAACTGATCTTTCTACATCCCGTGCAACGCACGGGTAATATACTAGTCTAGATAAATAGTATAATAGCCTAAATATGAGGTACAATTGGGTGTTACTCACAACTCACGAGACAAGATATGTTTTTTGATAAGATTTTCCTCTAATTTTACTATATAAACGGCCTTATTAGTTTTTGAGAATTGAAAGTAGTATTCTAAAAAATCGTAAACCACGAGGAAGCATCAAAGCGAGACAAATGCTTCCCTTCCAATCCAATAAAAGGGGGAGAATGCTGTGCATAATTGGGCCGCTTGTTGTACTCCTCGTGATTTTTTTTTTTAAATTTTTATTTGTTTGGGAAAGAGACTTTTGTCAATTTTTCCAAAGAAAGACGCTCCCAAAAACATATAATAAAAAATAATAATAAATGAAAAGAACAAGAGAGCGAGGGGGGGTGTAGAGAGAGGAAGAACACCCTACGGCGTCGTATATACTACACTGAGCAGCGCGTTTTGTTCATTTTAAATTTCAAAACGAAAATTGGAACAGGAGCTATTTTCGAAATCTGATTATTATCCCCACCCTGCACATCCCCCACCCCCTCTCTCTCAAACTACCTACACAGAGATACGAGGATTTCTTGAAGGTAGGAGAAATGGGTGTGGAAAATTACCACGTAATCGAGTTAGTGGGCGAAGGTTCATTCGGTAAAGTATACAAAGGAAGACGCAAGTTTACTGGCCAGGTTTGATTATGAAAATATTGCTATTTTGTGAGGTTCAATTTTGTGGGTTTTGTTTGTTCAATTTAAGTTATTCCTTGTTTATGTTGAAATTGCAGACAGTAGCCATGAAATTTATCCCAAAACATGGTAAGAGCGAGAAGGACATCCTCAATCTGAGACAAGAGATTGAGGTACTTGTTAGTTGTTACAGTATATACATATCTGAAATTATTTAAGGAGTTAATAGTGTACCTGGAAATTAACTTTTACTGCGGCGAATTGTTCCAATTACTGCAGATTTTAAGAAAATTGAAACATGAAAATATCATAGAAATGCTGGACTCATTTGAAAGCCCGCAAGAATTTTGCGTCGTCACAGAATTTGCACAAGTACGCTTGTTTCCATGTAATTTCTTTTGCAACGCATTGTTGATGAATGTGAGATTTTGAGTGGTGAGTGCCTTCGCTACAGGGTGAGCTCTTTGAAATTCTCGAGGATGACAAATGCCTTCCTGAAGAACAGGTTCAAGCAATTGCAAAACAGTTGGTACATATTTTTTCCAACCATTCCTCCCATTTTCTCTTATTGCAGTTTTACTGTAAAAATTTTAATTGGCAGAAACTTTGGTTTGTTTTTAACCAACCGGTTGTTCCCTGACATGATCCTCGGAATAACACTGCTCTCCATATTTTTTCTTTGTAAATTTTCAGGTGAGAGCGCTGTATTATCTACATTCAAATCGTATAATTCATCGCGACATGAAACCACAAAATATACTTATTGGTGCTGGTTCTGTTGTTAAGGTTGGATCAAATGCCATTTTTATGTGATTCAATTGCTCGCACTTTTGGGCTATTTCATTGTCATGCTCTGCAGATAGCAGATGTCCTACCCATGAGTACTATGGTAGTTTCTTGTAACTGACTTAAAATGGAATTTGCATGAAGCATACAGTCATGTTTTATGGTGTTCCTGTATGGATCTCCTTAGTTCACCATTGACAACAGCCATTGAGTTTGATGTTGCATATTGGCAATTGCTTTGCATTTATAAGTAAGCTTTAAAACATCATATTTTGTTGCAAGACAGTTCTAGAGTAGTGTGTGATTTATTTTTCCTTTTGAAGTCATTGTGGCTTGATATGTGAAAGAGAAACCTTAAACAAGCTACTTCAGGACGTCACAATCAAATTTTAAAACATGCTCTAGTGATTTCTTAGGGCCTTGGTCTTTTCATTTTTCATCACTAGGATGCATGTTTCTCTAGAACTTTTTACGGTTCAAGCCAGCTCTTGTAATTGTTTATTTGTTGTCTTAGTTTTTGCACATATCAACAGCTACATACTGGCAGCCAGTTCTTTTGGGTCATCAAGGATGAAAAATTGGTTGATAATATGTCTATATTGCCTTACAAACATTAATCAAATCTGACTATGTTTTCTCTAATCTCTCTTTCTATGTTTCTTGTTTTTTTCTCTTCTTTTACTGCCAAGCAGCTTTGTGATTTTGGTTTTGCACGTGCTATGTCTGCAAACACGGTTGTCTTGCGATCCATAAAAGGCAAGTGTGTTCGTGTAAATCCGTTCACATATTTTTTTTTTTTATATGCTAGAGCTTCTCCAGTAGCCTCTTTATTTTTAAGGAGCATATTCCACAATATATAGAGCATAGGAGTGAGAATTTTTTAATTCATTCCAACAAGAACTCTATTTGTTGCTCTTCATCTTATGAATCTCAAGATATGTATATCTTATTCTCTTAATTTTAATTAATAGTCTCTTAGTTTTAATTAATAGATATAATTTTAAATGTATTTGACCAATAAGATCGAACACGGGGTTTTGAACACGGGGTTTGGGCCATTTGACTAAATCAAGAAATGAGTATTGAAGCTTGTGACTATAAAATTATATAAAGTGTTAAAATAAAGAGTCTATTGGAGCTCGATTTTAAAGTTTGACTCTCTAAAATAAAGAGCAGAGTACGTTTAACGAGTCTATTGGGAGATGCTCTTATGTATCAATCTCTATTTTCTGGCTAAGTGGTTGTTCATATATAAAAATTTCATTTCAGGTACTCCTTTATACATGGCTCCAGAATTAGTTCGAGAACAGCCCTACAACCACACTGCTGATTTGTGGTCTCTTGGCGTAATTTTGTATGTTGTTACTCCCTTCTCATGTATTTGCCATAAGCATGCCGAGTACTTATCTTCTACGCACGATGACTAACTTCCAATTCTGAATATATTCTAGTTACTTGTTCTCTATATTTGTTGCAGAAATGGTATACTGTAAGAAATTCTTTTATCGGGAATAAGAAATTTAATGCACAGGGGTAGGTAACTGTGTAATATATTCCACTGCCAGACTATATTGAACAGACTATACTGGACTTAAATTGGAGGTAGAAAGATAGAGTTATGTCACGGAAATGAGCTAGAAAATTGTTTCGCAAGCCAAAATGAGTTAGAAAATTTTGTTGCATGCCCAAATAAGCTAGTAAATCTTGTTACCAGTCAAAATGAGTTATATTCCATTTTGACACAATTTTGTTGTGCCCAGTGTCCTGGTATTGATGACATTTGGCTATATAGGTTCCCCATGCACCCTGATATATTCCAACTTACTATTCCAATTTTATTTTATTTTATTTTTTGCTTGTTTTGTTTTCTCTTTTGTACTCAAAACTCACAAATATCTAATAAAACAGATCGCAGATATGAACTATTTGTTGGACAGCCTCCATTTTATACAAATTCAGTGTATGCACTCATACGGCACATCATTAAGGTAATATAAAAATCTTTTGCGTGAAAATTGATAATATCATGCATGGAACTATAAATGAGCTGTACATGTCTACTGCAGGATCCAGTTAAGTATCCAGACAACATGAGCTCAAATTTCAAAAGTTTTTTACGGGGTTTGCTGAATAAGGTATGTTATATAAGTGAATGTGTAATGACTTCCCCAGATTCCTATTGCCTCTTGGTTGTTAATTTAATTCTTTCACTCACGGAACAGGTTCCACAAAACAGATTGTCGTGGCCTTCTCTTCTTGAACATCCGTTTGTTAAAGAAGCTTCCGACAATTTAGAAGTGAGAATTCGTTGGTTAAATTTATCATTTAAAGGCTTGTTCATATATTCATGCAGCCATGTATTTTCTTTCTTGTTGACAGGAGAAGTATACCATGACAACATCTCTAAGGAATGGCGGACACGTTCAAAACTCAACTGGATCAACTTTTGTGAGTCCTGAGAGTAAGAACTCTTGCACCGACCAATTCTTTGTAAATTCTAGTGAATATAAATGGTACCATACTTCTCCATTGTAGGTAAAAGCCACTCTCTAACTGATGTTGAAAATGGAAGAGTTGAGAATTCTCCAGCTGATCCTCATTCAAATAAAACTAACTCAGCAATAGATAAGGCAAGGGAAGACTTTCCAGGTTTTCCCAGTCCAGGTGGTGCTGTACAGTCAGGTATACCTTTTTTTTTTTTTGTGGCTATGATGATGCATCAGTATATAATTTAAAGCACCAATGGATATATGATAGGTTGAGTATTTACAACTCTGTTTCCTCAACAGGCTGTAATGGGTTTGAATTCAGCGCTTCCATTATATTTAAAAAAAATAAAAACTGCGTATCCACAATTTCATAATTTCTAACACCATGCTATGTCATAGTTGCTTCATCTATCCAAGTGCCATGATTTTTCAAGTCTTGTACCACTTCAAGTCAGTATGAAATTCCATGGTGTAAATTTTTGTTTAATAACCTGACTGGGCTATCTTCTTGTGTTAAGTCTTCTGCCACTTAAAGGCAATGTGGAAATTCTGTGGTACAGTATCTATTGATAAAACTGACTGCTCAGACATTGTTCTATGTAATATTCTTCTGTCTTTACAGCATATTTTGCAATTTATTATAATTACATTTCTTTTGCATTTTTTTAGCTTGATATTGCCATCTTGTATTCACATTCGACGGCTTTTCTTTATGTTATGCAAAATGTGGTTAGTGGATTGCAATTCTTATCTAGCGTATGTTTTCTCTCAAAAATGACTCCTCTCATGTTTGTCTACATTAGTATATCCAAAGTAATTTTTAATGAATACATGTGCTAAACGATCCAGAGTTTCTTCATTTTCAGATTCCGAAGTTTTGAATCGCTTGGATAACAATTCCCGCACGGTCAAGGGTGCCAGAGTAATTGGTGAAGACAATGAAGCATTGGCAACAATTCTGCTACCTCTAAAAAGTTTCCGCAAAGAATGCCATAACTCCTGCATGTAAATTAAGCTCGCTTACAATATGTGTTATCATTTATGTTTCATAATCCATCACCAGCATAATTGTATTATATGATATGGATGTTTCTGAGTAAATATATAAATGTTTCGGTATCCAAATACACCAAAACAAGCAGAGAGAATCTCTCTAGGTGTTTGGACCAATAAGCTAAGCCACTGCTGGAAGTTGGAATACACCAGTTTAAGAATAAATATTAAACATGCATATAAATCTCTTTCTATAGCATGATACTTTTAGAATTCCATATTTTGCTATAATTTATTCTCCCGGAAGAGGATAATTCACAGGAGTATTATCTTTATACCATTTCTATTTTGTCTTAATTCACCTTCACAATAGTTGCTAGATATGCCATGATCTGAAAATCCTTGCTAGATATGTAATCTGTTGCTGGATTTTATATGTGCAAATGTTGTCTCAACTGATATACTTCCCTTTTATTTCCAATACAGGGATGGGCATATGATTACCTTGAACCAGTCAGTAAGAATTCTTTCAAACTTAGTTGCTGCTGATGCTATCTACTCAAGGGGGGTTCTTGAGGAAATGACTAGTGAACTTCTTGGGTTCAGTTCTGCTGTAATTGAACTGAAGGTTTCTGATGGTAATGACTTGATGGCAAAGGTATATTGTTGGTAATTGTTATGCATTTATGAATATGTATTACATTTGTATGTTCCTATCTTGGCTAATGTGTATCTTTACATGGGTGACGTCATGAAAAAAGCATTGGAATCTTCTCCATAAACAAATTTTGTTGCCCTGCATTGTCTTCTGTCTAATCCCACTCTCTTAGAAGTGGAAGTAAACTTCAGCAACCCAATTGAGAAGAAACTGCAGTTAGCTAAAAACAGTATCTTTTAAATGACTTTTGACCTGACCTTTTTGTTGTCCTTGGACAATTTCCGAAACACTTAAGTGCAGTCAGTATGCTCCTTGTACATGTCAGTTAATCCAAATTTTAAATTCTATTACAGAGCTTATTTGTCACAAGAAGGTTATTAGAGAAAAATGGAGGTGGTATTGGAGATTCATTTTTCAGGCACTGGGTGACATTGGTTGAGTTGTATTCACAGGTTATTTTCATTACTCTGAAACTCCTTTTTCCCTAGCAGGAATGATATTTGCTAAAGCCCTCAATAATTATAAAATCTACAGGTAGCAGGTTCTGGGGAGGAGGCATCTGGACGAGTTATATATGAGCTAACTTCTTGTATTGCAGTCATGTTATCTGAAGTTGCACACTCGCTCAAAGCACATGCGGCAGCTTCAATCCCTGAGGCAGGTTCTGCCTCATCGGTGGTGTTTCAAACCCTCAGACAAGTTTTGGACCATGCTAGGACTTCAGGGGTCATGCATTCTTTGTGTTTGTGCTTGGAATCATCAGGCACGAGTTGCACATCAGGCTCTTCAATTTTCATGCGAGTTGCCTGTGAAGCCTGCATGGCTATTTGGTTACTGATAGATGCACTTGATATTCTCTCTATTAAACGAAATGCACTATTTCCACTATATTATTTGCGGAATCATTCTCTAGACCGACTTGACATTAAAGATAAACAGGATTTACGACATGGGACACACTCAGAAGAAGTTGTTGATGCAATAACAAAAGCATTTCTCAAGTCCAAATCAATACAGGTTGCCATGTATTTTTGCCTTCATCAACGTCGCGAAAGAGGCCTGCGCGCAGGTGTACAGGTATAGTTAATAGTTCTTGCATCTAATTTTGTGGCAGTTTATTTCTGTTCCTTGGATTTTTGGAGGTTCATCCTATGACATTATGTCTCTTTGCGAAATTCATATATTTGAATTTTAGTTCCAGTTCACTACAAAATGAATTATAATTTCAAGCTCTCTCAATTTGCTACATGTTTATGTCCATACTGAACTGATTAGTATGTTGTAAACTAAGATTCAAAGAAATAAATGTCACATCTCTAGAGATTAAGCGTTTTATTGGGGGGGTTCTACCTGGTATTAAAGCACATTACAGGCATGCATTAGTAAAAAACTGTGCATAGACAAAGCATTTGATGAAGAAATGAGTCTGGCCTGTGCTTGACAGATTGCACTGAAGACTGTATTCAAAAAAGATGTGTCCTTCGTCTAATAGATAAAGCTTTCAGATTAGGTGGTTAAACATTATATATGGTGGGAAATACTAGAAGTTGAATCAAAGAATGCTACCGTCCTTCGCTTTTTAGTCTAAACAACCATGTGTATCCTTGAAGAAAAAATCTCGGAATCACATGAGTGCTTGCTTTTGTCCCTTTTGTCAAGTCGTGCAGCTTAGTCAAGTGAAATTCCTTGACTAGCAAATACAGAATATGTCAGATAAATCTTTTCTATGCTTCCCTGGATCTAGTGGTAATGCCACCATTTTTGTCAAGTTGTGATCTTAATAAACGAACCTCGAGTAGTTTGGCGTGGCCTTTACCAACCATCACTATTAACAAACATGCTAGGTGGATCTTCACTCTTAAACCAAAGACAACACTAAGCATTTTTGCCCTACTCTTCCTTTAAATCTGGCTTTGAACTGCTTCTTGAAAGTCATCACAGGAATTGAGTAGCATTATCACGTTTTTTACAAAAATGTAATAGTCTGGGACATGAAAGCTTGAGCATCTTTCAGGCTAGAGATAGATGTCGCTATTGTTTTGTTTTCTTATTTATGATTTATGATTATTAATGCATTGTATTTTACATATGTTAGTTTTGTTCCTTTTGCTCATAGAGGTGGAAGATCCATGATTGATGCAAGTGACTAGTAAAATCTTTTGCTTTGTGATGGAAATTTGTAAGTTAATATTATCTTATTTTTATCGAAGTATGATGGTGGTAATATCTGCAGATCCTTTTGAGATGTTGCATGCACAGCGAAGTAGTTGTTAATGTGCTCTGTGGCCTGCCCATGAAACTTCCTGCTACAACTATTGTGAGTGGAGGAGGAGACGGCACAATCATTTCTGAGATTTTCGCCGTGCTGTCATTTTGTGCCACTTCATATAAAGAAATGAATGGAGATGAGTCAGATAGTGCAACGCACGAAGTAACTTACATACGTGATCTCGTTCTGCACTCTTGTCTTCTACTTGCCACAATTGCTCAATTTTTGAAGTCAGCTGGAAGGAATTCAGCTTTGTTTATGCTTACGACATCGTCAAAAAAACAGTCTGGCCGATTGTCCATTCTTGCATATCATTTTTCTTCTGATGAAAGGATGCAGTCCTCATTGCAACCTCCCCGTGCAGCTGCCATGCTAGCACTTGCATCGATTCTCTCCCTTGAATCCGGAACTTCTGCTGAGACTGCCATTGTTGAGATAGCTCTGCCATTAATTCCCCGAACAGCTACACTCTGTGATCATCTCAGAGTTCCAACAATTGCTGACATTGGAGTGGACCTTAGTACAAGGAATAGTCTGCTTTCAAATTGGCATGGCTGCAGGGATGGGTATATTGGGCTATTGGAGTGTAGGCTGAAGTGGGGAGGACCTATGGCCGTGCAACATTTATGTGCAAGTGGTACTCCTCAGCTACTTATTGATTTGTTGGCCAACAATAGTAGCACAATTGCTCACCAGAGATCTGAATCCTCACAAGATCATATTGGGTTGTCACCTTTGGCGGTTGTGTGGACAGTGTCATCAATATATCAATGTCTGTCTGGTGGAGTTTCAACATTTTGCCAGATTTTACTAAGGACAGAACACATCAAGTGCATTTCTGATTTAATATCTGATGTGCATCTCAAGCTTGTTAGGTCCTGGCATGGAGCTGGTGGAGGGAAAATTGGGGTCAGGGACACAGTAAATGCGGTCATCCAACTCTTGGCATTTCCTTTTGTAGTTGCACAGAATGCTCCTGGTCTGCCATCGGCTACTGCTTCAGTAAACAGTGGGTTCCTTCTTAATATGGGTTCAGCTGGTGGGCAGCTTTGCACTGAAGATAAAGATTTCATGAAAGCAATCCAGGCTAACATGAAAAAATATATTCAGATCCTTCTGGAGGTCAATTTCTGAACACCCCCCAACACACCCCCCAAAATTTTTTTTCCTCTTCTTTTTGAGTTTCTTAACAATCTGATGAAACGTTGAGGCTGCTTCTTTTTCCCATTCGACATGCTGCTTACTGTTTCTCACACCATCTCTTGGCACAAAGTGCAGTAATAGTCACCTTCACAGTGGAATTTCAAATCTCCTCTCTTTGTACTGCCTGTTTCAAGTTAGTTATAATACGTTGTTCTCATTTATCATTACTGAACTTTGGATGCTAAAAGTCCACACGTCGCTCTTCCGATCTATTTTCTGAAAGTGGCTTCCTTCAGAGACCCCTAGAGGAACATTGTCCCCTAAATGATTGGAAGCACCCTCAACTTGAGCAATAGATTTCCCAAAAATGGTTCCCAGATGAATGTAGTGTTAATGCAATGAAAATCTTGAAAGTATAACTTTAGTTGATCGAGTTATGACAATCTCGTATAGAAGTTTTAAATCAAAGATGCATAACATAATTTGAAGTTTGCATTTTGCGAGGTTTTGAATTAGAAATCTTTTGGCTTTCACTTTTAGTTGATATTGTTTCTTCTTTACTCATAGGTTCAAGTGCCAGCCATCATTCTTCGGTGCATGGACCATATGGATTTGAAAGATGTTGCTAGGCCAGTTGCGTTTATCGCTAAGCTTTCAACACAACAGCCGCTAGCCATTCAACTTGTAGGTAAAGGCTTATTGGATCCGGTAAGAGTGAAAAGATTGCTTAATGGCCCCTGTCCTAGGGAAGTCATCATGGACATTCTTATGATTATTTCAGATTTAGCCCGTATGGATAAGGTACTTCCAAGATCTACTTGCATTATAAGAAATTTTACTTTGGAATTAATAAGATCACAAAATCAGACCTTCCCGCCGGGGGGGGGGGTGTTATCTGAGATAATCTCATGTAAATTTACCTCTCAGAAGAATCTCCTCATACATATCTGCTTAAATTATAATATTGTTCATCAACACCGCTAGTTCCTTACAAATAATCGTTTCCACAGCCAATTTGTTGGGGTGTTGCTGATCACCAATGCCTATGCAGGTATTCTACGAACATATTGATGGGGCAGACATCTTGGATTATCTGAAGCACTTTCTTACACATGAAGATGCAAATGTGCGTGCAAAGACGTGCAGTGCTATTGGCAACATGTGTCGTCATATCTCCTATTTCTATAGTTCACTGGTAATGGACACTTACAACTAAGTCTAGAAGTGTTGTCTTTCCACTTCTAACACTATGCAACTATTACCATTTTGGTTTCTTGAATGTTTTTTCTTTCTTTTATGATTTAATGTCCGTCTAACTGTGTTTTCCCTCCTGAAGGCGAAGCATCAAATAATTAGTCTACTTATTGACCGATGTGCTGATTCTGATAGAGGAACACGAAAATATGCTTGTTTTGCTGTAAGTGGTTTTCTATACTGAATTGCAATTAATTAATATTCTATGGATTCATCAGAATTTCCCTGTGGCTGATTTTGAGATACAACAATCTTTGTATATATTTGATGAAAACATTTTTCCTCTCCAGGTCGGCAATGCTGCGTATCATAGTGACTTGTTATATGATGAGCTACGAAGAGCCATCCCTCAGTTAAAGAATGTGCTGCTTTCTCAAGAGGAAGACAAAACTAAAGCGAATGCTGCAGGTGCTTTGAGCAACTTAGTCCGCAACTCAAACAAGCTTTGTGAAGACATGGTTTCGAGAGGAGCTATGCAGGTTTTTCCGATGATTCCTTTTCTGGTTAATGATGCTAACTGCTTCTTGCTTTTATAAGGATGTTGTGCATGCCACTATTTGAATTTTGTCTGCTCTATTGCCCTATGGAGACATAATTTTTTCCATTTTGGCTTATTATCACTGTTTATGTTGTTGCTGCTTGCTCTGTATTTATGTCGTCATCAATTTTTTTCTTGAATGGGGTTGTCTGGTGTATATCTATACTTTTTATTGTTCCAGGCATTGCTAAAGCTGGTAACAGACTGTTCCAAGGTTGCATTGAACCCGAGGAGGGATGCCGTAAATGAGTCTCCTCTAAGGATAGCCATGTTTTCATTGGTGAGAATGTGTGCATATCCACTGTGTAGGCAATTCATTCGCTCATCTGAGCTATTTCCTGTGATAGCACAACTCCGACAGTCACCTGAATCGAATATTGCCAATTATGCCTCTGTCATTGTTAATAAGGCTTCAGAAGTTTGATATGTTTCCTTAATTTACTGCTTATTTTCAGTGTAACACAATAAACTAATTTTGTAACCTATATGCAGTAATATTTGTAAATGATATGTAGATAAGCATCTGCTTGAAGTTTACCATTTTTCATTGTTTCTTTACACCATCATTCGAGACCACATTTGGCCAAGTAGTTTTAAGTTAGGCTATGTAAGGTGCCCGGGCACGAGGTGTGAAATACATGCCTTACACCCTGTGTATTTTTCGGATGTTGTGCGCATTTAATGCAAGATGTGATTCCAATGCCTTATCACGCTTCACACCTTTTAGCACACATATAAGTGTAATTTGACTATTTGAGATTTATGACAAGATTGTTTTTTTCGTTGTTTTCATTGCAAGAACAATTTTTACACAAACAAGATTACAAAAGTTGAAAAAATCCATGGCATTTATATGGTTATTGTTCTTCATCATTAGCTGACATTGATGCAGTGTACTTGTATTTAAGGTAAGATTTATCTGAAGGGATCCAAGTCCCCATCCATTACAGAAGCAATGTCTGATGATTCATGTCCCGTCCTAACATCTTTAACGAGCTTGTACGGATGAAATACATAGTTGCGTATTTGTTGGCCCCATTCGGCCTTCACAGCATCTCCCTTTATTTGCTTGATCTCAGAAGCCCTTTGTTCCTCAGCTATTACTAGTAGTTTCGCTTTCAGTCGGCTCATAGCCTTAATCTTGTTTGCCAGCTGGGATCTCTCTTCTGCAATGATGAACGAAAATATGCATGGAAAGAAATGCTTAGAATTGGATCCAACTGCATATCTAGAGCGTAGTGTTTAAAAGGACTGAGTAGTCCGATAAAACAAAATCTAGCCGTTTCTTCTCCCTTAAACTTCGTGTGTTGTCCAATCTTTTCGACTAAGCATTTCATAAAACAATATGTATTGAGAAACTCTATATGCAAGTTTGTTAATGCAATGAACAAACCAATATCTACTCACATGCCGGTTAGGCGTGTATAAATACACAAGTGAAGAACTTGAATCTGACAATTTTATTTAAGAAAAAAGTAAACATAAAATCCATAAAACATTAAAGGAGTTAAATGAAACCAACCTGTGCAACGAACGGTGACTCCTGTGGGAATGTGGGTAATGCGCACTGCAGTTTCAACTTTGTTTACGTTTTGGCCACCTTTTCCACCTGCTCTTGAAAAACTGATCTCTAAGTCCTCTTCAGGTATCTCTACATCCATCGATTCCTCAGGAAGTAGTGGCATGACTTCAACACCAGAGAAGCTAGTCTGCACGAAATCATTGCTCAAACACATTGAATGACATTCAACAAAACTACAAGTTACGATATTTATAAGATGGTTCTAGAAGTACCTAAAATAAGATTAGATTAGCTAACCAGGCACTTCTTATAAGCATCAGAAAAGAACTTTCTTAAACTAAAAACCTGAAAAATAACAGGTAGCAGTGACTTTTAAGCTTTAGCTGGTACTGATTCTGTGAGAAACATTATCACATCTTCTTTCTTATCCTATGACTTAACCTAATCCCAGAGCATCAAATAATTGTGAAACCACTAATTGCACCTTCAGATAGGTTCTGATTTCTTCCTCTTTCAACTATCTTCAGTTAAAACCATCAATAAATTTGTGAATTCTTAGTGACAGACAAGACCTATGTCTTGCTACAGCATGGCAAAAGGAAAAAAGGATCTACATTTTGGTGTTATGTCCTCTTTCATGTTGGAAGTTATCGTTCCTTAAATGACCCAACAACATGAACTTCAGGTCTCAATAGAGAAATCTGTTGGAAGCGATAAAAAGTTGGTCTTTTAGAAAATTTCTTATCCTATACGCAAGTACAACTCAAAGGTATACACTGAGAAAAAAGGGACGATATGAATCCTGACTGCTATGCTGGTTACCTGCCTAAGGCCTTTGGCATTAAAAGGGGATTGTCGCACAATACGGTGAGTTCCTTTCTCGCCAGACAAATACCCATAAGCATACCGTCCATCGAGCTCAATTGTAGCTGACTTAATTCCGGCTTCTTCTCCCAAGGACTTCTCAACCACTTTTGTCTTGTATCGCTGCTTCTCACCCCATCTTACGTACATCCTAAGAAGCATGTCAGCCCAATCCTGCACTGGAATTTATCAAAAGAATTTTACACAAAAAGGAACATAGAAATAGAAGTCTGCTATTTTATCGTAGTCAGTTTAGAGCTTTTCCAATGGTATTAAATGGAATGCTTCATATGTGGAAAATAAAAACTGAAATTAAAAAACGTGGTCTCCAATGGTTGTGGATTGTGGAAGTTAGTGGAACACACGGCTAATTGTTATAGGTTTATTTGAGATAATGAGGAGAGAGAATATAAAAATAAAATGTAGTCGAATGAATAGACAATGCATAGTACACAGTCTACATGTAGACAATGCGCTAGACATCCTACATTTTTTTACTGCCGCGTAAGCTTTTTAGGATGACATGGGCAAATAAATTCTTCAATCCACATTCCATTGGAGATGCTGTAATGCCAGTACAGCTCTTCTCCAGAGTATTATTAAATTTCTCAGTTAATCATGAAGTGCACAAACATCAAAGAAAAACTTCTTAAAAGCTTGTATTAAGTATGCATCAATAAAACCCAGCACAGTAAACTTATACAGCAGAAAGTGGAAGTGAATAGTCTCAGAGCCATAAGTGAAAAACAAGAATGTATGCCAACCCAAAATGTCAAAATGATAGAGATCGGAAGAGAAGAAAAGGTAAATATGCCACATCAAACATAGAAATGAGAAAAGGCAAAATTGGCAAGCAAAACTATGTTAACACCGCCAATGTAGATGCTCTAAGGAGGCAATACTAGAGATTCGTTTAGCAGTATCCCTTGGGTGATGAGATGGCAGAAACGTTGTCCAATTTTCTGAGAAAACCTAAGAATTTTCTTGATGTACCATACTATTTCTTTGTGGCAAATCGCATATTAAGATGAAACGGTTCAAATCATTTGTCTTCTTGATTAATCTGAACATGTATTACCTGTGCATCAGTACCCCCTGCACCAGCTGTGATAGTGACAACAGCACCTTCTTTATCGTAGGGCCCAGAAAGAAGTTGAGTCAGTTCAAACCGATCCAATGCCTTTTTTAGTTCTTTAACGATCCCAGCAGCCTCTTCTAGGAGGCCTTTATCAATTGAGTCCATCTCCTCCGTAAGGTTAACTATCGTTTCAGCATCATCAACCTATGTCAAAACTTAATATTCAGATACTGAACTGGTGAAACATTAAATGCATGTTTGGCAAATGGTCGTATAGAGAAAATACCAGGAATTAAGGTTCATAAAAAAATAAGAAAAAAAATAAGGGGCATTCCTTCCATAATAGTGCTTACCCAAGCCATGACATTTTACCCCTTTGACATCTACAACAAAACTAATATGAAAGAATTGATTGGAAGTTTCACAATAGTGAAATGAGGACCTGAGACTTGAAGTCATTAAGAAGATTTATTTTCTCTTTCACATCAGTCAGAGCTTGAAAGGTCTGCTGGGCTCTAGTACGATCATCCCAGATAGAGTTATCAGCTGCAGCGGCCTCCAAATCTGCAAGATTTTCTTCAAGCTGCTTCAGACCAGAAGCAGCCCTTATCTCCTCAACACGCTCTGAGGAAATCTCCACCTCTCTCCTTAGAGTATAGAAATCTGCAAACATTGTACAGCCATGTATAGTTTCTTCCCACAAAAACATAGGAGTCAAAAGTAAGATATGCAGTTCCACAATTTCAAGATCTTTTAAAATTTATATTAATTAAGATCTTGCACAAAGCAATTATATGACAAGAAAATCCTCTTCAACCACACAGTGACCTCGGGTAGAACTCACCTTGTGCTATAGTCAATATTGATATGACTTTCTACATCAGGGAGAAATAATAGTTGTTTGCTTCAACTTTAAATTAGTAAAGCAGGTAGCACCCCAGAAGTACATGTTCTTAGTGCATTCACTAAAAATCAAATCCACACTTCTCTGAGAATATTTTTCCATATCAAATTTTGCATCTCATTAGATTCCCCTAACAATACTATAACCATTCCAAAATTTTTAAATAATTTAAACTCTTTCAGAAACCTGAAAAAAGAAAACATTAAGAGCATAAACATATGGATCATCCATTTATTTACTTCTACTTGATGCAAGCAAACAAATTGGAAGCTACCATTTAGAAGTCTTGTTGCTTGTTTGGTATTTGTTAAAGATAAAAATGAAGTTAATATCTTTACAAATTATAGTGTACAATCATGTCCATTAGTGCTGAACAAACAGGAGCTTGTTGTGACTCGGACAAACTCAAAATAATTTCCACCTCCACAGGCTTAACAAATAGAGTGAGCATACCTTGCATCGCCCACTCACTAGTTTCTGTACTAATGCTCGCCTCTGGTGTTGCAAACAATAATGTACTACCTTCAAATGAGAATTTAGAAGCACAAGAATTAAATAAACTACAAGTGAATAACAAAATGAAAAGGGGGAAGAAGATCAAACTTCAAACTCATATAATGGTATCAACAAGGCTCTAGATTTTGGCAAACGAAAAATAATATTGGCCAAATTATTAAAACATGAAAAAATGGAAGACCCAGAAGAAAACCATTAAATTTTCAAGAGAAAGCACAATCTTTGCATATATAAATAAAAAAAATAAAAAAAATGGATATAATAGATAAGGGGTCCAGATATGCTGCTTGATTGGTACAATGTGCAATTTATCATCTTCCATGTTTAGCATAGAGCTGCAAATAATTTAACCATACACACACCTAATTACCCCAGAGCAGGGAGCAGTTCCAGAACCAACAAACTACTATGTAAACCATGCTTAACCGGCCATGGCCTCTTTGTTTCTACTATACCATGTATTTAATAAAGATGCAAATAATTTTGATCAGATGTAATATTACAGATGGTCCAGAAAAATTCTACAAGAAACCCATCTAATTTGAGGGGAAAAAATACAGTCTTGAAGACGTAATAAAAAGCCATTTTTGTAATATATGCTCCATTTCTTACACCTTCTCATTATCTCTAGCATATACCCACTGATTTAGCATCAATATAACAAAATAACATTTTGACCAATACAGAGAAATAATATTTTAACATAAAAATTGAAACATGAACCCCTCAAATTCCAGACAGAAAGGTAAAAATTAAAAGCTTTAAGTGGTAAAAACCAATGTTAAAACATCTACGTTTAGAATATTCATGTCAGGTAAAGAAAACCCACATCATACTTGTCATCAGCATATGTAAATTATGCAGTTAGTTCATGGAGAAATACTTGCCATTTGCGGGAGGAAAAGGAAGTGCAGAGAATTTTCGACACAAAGGGAGTTGCAGTACAAGCGGCAGTCGAAGTCTTTTACGTTCTGATTTTCTTAAGATTGTTGAATTTATTGCTTTTGGGATGAAAAATGGTCGGTGATATAGTATCGTCAAGCAGTGGGCAAGAGCAATACCCTCCATTGTTACAGAACGATGGACGGAGGAGAATGGCTCACCAGTGAGCAGACGACGGATAATTGGGATATAAAAGGTCCCAAACTTTAGACATTCCCGTGCAATTGGTCCTTACATTTTATTTTTTGGCAATTTTATCATCTTTTCCACATTTATTTTGCGGAATTCATCCTTGATATCCATCTAGGTTAACCTTTTTCATTTTCAGAAAGTTATTTTTGTCAGCCCACTGTTCAAATTTAAAATGAACTCCCAATGAGACTATTTGTAGGTAATCGTTTATAAAATGGGCTTAAACTCACAATCTTACCTCCGTGTATTGTGTAATTAAAGAAAAATAATTTAAAGATAAGATGAAAAATTTACCATATTTTAAAAGATTGTATGAATGATCACCTACAAATAACGACACTCTTGCCGATATAGGTCTCAAAATGATTTAACATTGTTGAGAAAAATTTTTGATCTTTTTCTCAAAAAATGCTAATTATTTTTAAATTTGTTTCAACATATTTTATCTCAACTCCATCCAATGAAAAAGATATTGAATGAATTATTTTTATGACAAACATGTTTGATTTAGGAATCTGTTAGTTATCTCTTTTAAGGTTTCAAAAGAGAAAAAATATATCTCTATTAAAAAAAGATACAAATCAATTAAGAAAGAAAAGAGCATTAATTCAGAGGTCATCAAAGGCTCCACCAAAACCAATTGCCAATTTTTCATTTAAAAAAAAAACTCCAATTTTAAAGAGTTATAAACGAATAATTTTTTTTAAAAGAAAAACACCAATAAAGCTTCTACGTGGTTTTATATTAACGCCTTCGAAGAGTTCTAAGCTAATTAATCAAAGAAATCGAAAACGTTGACCTATCTATTATGAATAATGATATTTGTATACACAATGTGTACAATTTTTGTACACACTCCTTTGTATTTACTTAAATGTTCTTTATTTCATTATCCTTGAAATCACAACTTTTGAGAGGTGTAAGTAAATTCATAGGGGTGTGTACAGAAATTGTATACTTTTTGTTTACAAATAGTACTTTTCTATCTATTATTATATAGTTAAAAGAGGTTTTCTTACCCATAGGTATTAAAAAAGTATACATACATCATAATCTATAGGTATATTTTATGGTGTCCATTGTGTACTATTTTATGAAGTCCAATGTATTATGTGACAAGTGTTCATTGGACACATTGGAATATGATAACCCTCAATGTGTCCAACGGACACTTGTCACATAGTACAACATTGAACTCCATAAATATTGTCCAATGGACACCATAAAAAAATTGATGATATGTATGTTTGCATTCCAAAAAAGATTAGTACTGACGGCTCATCTTCTCCATTTCCATTCTTCACATATTATCCATTTTTTTAAAATAATATTATGGTCGAATTTCACATAATAGGAATTAACCATATACTAGTTAATTTATTATAATTATCTCATGCATTGAACCTATATGACTACAACTACCATATGGACTAGGGGATGCAAACAAAAGCTAAGACAAAATTAAACACTAATTGAGAATTTACTCAATCATCATATATACTATAGCATGTTATTATTTTTAATTTTTTATTCACTTTTGACATTCTATTGTGTAATAATACCTACAAAAAATTCCAAATTTTTTTCAGTGACTTATAGAATATTATTACCAACTAGGTCAATGTGATGAAAATGAAATAGATCCTGAATCTCGCTCAAACTAAAACTATTATATCTATATATTTTACCAGTTGCACGCATTAGTTGAAATGTGTGTTGAAAGCAAGCAAATAACACCCTGTAATTATCTTCATTTTGCTAGTTAATTATCGAGGCGTACAATGAGACGAACACACAATCCGCACTCTTAGCGAATAACAAAATTACAAAAATATATTCATTCCTCACCTGCAAGAACACAAGCAAAGTAAAAATAAAGATAAAGTAACCCACAATGAATATTAATTTGACCGCCATCAGACTCAGATATATATATTTTCTCCATCTTCATATACCTCTAGTTGAGATTATAATTCATACTCTCACATGTTCTACCCATCTTCTTCGCATGGTTTAGTCAAGCCTTAATTTAGTTGAGGTGAGGATTTTATTTTATTTTTTTCCTTTTTTAACCTTTTATGAGTATGTATCTTGGATTCTACTTTTGAGAGAGTGCAAAGGGTTGGCATTATTTAGTATTTATTTATTAATTAACAGTCACTATAATTAAAGTGTGTATATATAAAAATTAATAAAATAGTTTGTAGTAGTATTATATTGAGAGGGTGGTTTTTTCCGAGGAGGCACGGGTGCCTCCGCTGATTTCTCCAACAAAATCCCAGTTCCCATTACTACTACTTTCCTCTTTCTTCATTTTTCTTTTTCCCTCTAATACTATAATACTAATACTAGTACTCCCTAAGTTTACGTGCATTTTGTTGTTGAGAGAAATATCCTGGCTTGAAGAGTTCTTACAGATTCACAATTTGGGACTCGGTAAAAATCTTGAATACTATTAACTGTTTTGATTTAAATCAAACCACAAATTAGGGTTGTTGAGACCACTTGCAAAACAAGATCTGTAAGTTTTAAAACGGGCATGGTTAAATCAATGGGGCCATACTTTTTGATTCTGGTCAACCTGTCGTGCTCCACCTTTAAATGTTTTTAACTTGGCACACAGATTCTTACGTGCATATGCAGATTAAAAGACATTAGTCTAAGTATAGCATTGAAAACTGACCGACTCTTTTATCTCGTGATGTATTGGACTGTCGATTTCTAATGAGAATTAATTCTTGATTTTCAAAAACAAAAGTTACAAAACTAACCCTAGCTGTATTAGTTTTTGGGTGTTTAATTATTTCATATAAAAAATGGGGTAAAATTACAGTAGTTAATTTCCTAATATATGTTATTATTCCCACAAAAATTGACTAGGAAAGCAGAAACAATAATGAGAAGCTAGCAGAGATTTAAGTAGTATTTTTATTACACGTCTGTAGTCTGGTCTTCTCTCGATCAGTGCAAAATTCCCAGGGTAAGTTTGACTGCCAAGAAAAAGGAATCAAAAGCTAGTAAAAATATTGCACTACTGAACAACTTATTTATATTTAATTAATTAGATTATTACAAAGCCTGCAATTTCATATCGTGGTCCTCGCTAGCTCAAGACTAGTGTTAAAATTAATTAATAAATACTACTACTAAGATTAATTATTAATGTCTCGGTAATATAATCTCAATCATGCATGCCAATTCACTTTTGACTCACTACATATACATACATATATATATATATATTACTACATTTGTTCGTCTGTTTTGTATTCAAAAGTTCAAATTAATGTCTAAAATATTTCACGCCACGTCTATCTTTTTGTTTGTTATATATATCTAGTAATAACATTTAACTTAATATCATAATTTTGTTTGACATATATAGTTACATATTACTAGCAGTTGTACGCAACATTGTTCTTGCGTGTTTATATATATTAATTAGCCATGGAATGCCATGGCTGGCAACCAAAATTAAATTTAAAAAAAATGCCCTTGATATATTACCACATGGGTCATTGCTATAATTATTACATGTATCTTTGTAAGTTGGCTGATAGGATAGTAAAAGTATACAAACATTTGTTCGTCTTGTTTTGTGTTCAAAAGTTTAAATTAATGTCTTAAATGTTTCACGTCACATCTATCATTTTGTTTATTACATATCCAATTATGGAAAAATTTTTGTAAGTAATAATGTTTAACTCACTATCATAATCGTGTTGACATATAGACAGTCAGTTTTGCACAACATTGTTCATGCATATATATATATATATATATATGTATATTATTTTTTATGTATGGGCAACTTGATATCATGAATTATAAGGGGAAAAATATTCAAAATTATATGAAAGTATTTACAAGGAAAAAAAGAATTAGAAAGTACTATGTAATGCCATGGCTCGCAACTAAAATTAAATTTTTTTTCTTTAAAAAAAAAAAAGCTGCCCTCGAAATATCGCCACGTGGGTCTTTGCTATTATTACATGTATCTTGACGTTGGCTGATACGATAGTAGGAGTATACAATTATATAAATTACTCCAAAAACAAGTAAAAAAACAACTACATTCTTAATATACTCAACGATATATGTACTCAGTTCAATGATGAGTAAAAACTAAATGCACTAAATCTCCTTGAATCTTATAATTTTTTTTCGCATTTTTCATTCTATAAAAATTAAAAGACAAAAAAAAAGGAAGGTTACGTCTTGACTCTTAAGTTATTTCTAGAACAATCTTTTAAGTCGAATTTTAGACATGCTCGATTGAAATAAAATAAATATTGGGCATATAATCTAGTATTCCTTTTTTTTTCTTTCTAAAGTTGACTGAATCCATGACTTCCACTTATAAATTACAAGGAAATAATTAAAAGTGGAAGTGAGACAACTGTTAAGAAATTAAGCAATTATTTCCTTGCTGTGACTCATAATTATATATAGGTAGGTTAGGGATAACGAGAAATTGGTACAAATGTGTCCCATAAACTTGAGAAAGGAACAAAACCCCAGAAGCGGAAGACAGGGGTTGGTGTCTTAGAATAGCGCTACATGCATGCATACTTGCATTATTATATATATATTTTACTTCACTATACTTATAAGTTATAATTCACTTTTAGCTTATAAGTAGATTCTCAATATTCCTACCTTGCACGTTTGAGTAAAAGATAGTGTCAGTCCCATGCATCAATTATTGTTATGTGCATTGCACTCTGCAGATAAATTTATGTGGGGGCCACAAGATATATATATATATATATATGTATATCATATTTATTAAATGGTTTAAACTCTAAACTCGAAGCCCATCACCAGCTCCGCCAATAGAGCTTTGGAGGAAGATGTAAATCGCGGGATATGCCTTAGTGGAGCAGAAAACGGGAGTGTTGCTTGTACACTGGCACCGACAAGGAATTCTCCTCTATTAATTTGGCAGGATTCAACACCCCACACTACAGCTGTCAACAAAACAGAGAACAACCTCACTCCCGTCCTTTTCACCAATTGAGCTGTGCCCCGGGGGCAATGTATATCATTTATTACTTGGTATGCCCGTTGAGTAGTGTTATTTCTACATACAATGTGCATAAAATTTATAATTTTAAATTTACACAATCTCAAAAAATTGTAACTAAGATGGTACGAATGACATTTAAGTACATGTAAGGAGTGTGTATAAATTTTATACATCTTATGTGTACAAATATCATTTCTCTCCGTTGAACTTTGAAGAAGTTTCTTCATCAGTGTGCCATAATTACCCAACTCAAAGCAGTCGAATTAGAGTCGAATTGAGTAGGTTACTTTTAAATATTCAGGTAACCTAATTTTATATTAGAAGTGGATCGTGCTCGTCACTCATTGAGTGACATCACTTCAATCACAGAAGAGATGCAATTGAACTTGTACGTATCATTGGGTCCCTAACCATGACACTAGATTCAGTCTCCTATGCTCAACATGAATATGATCCATGCACGTCATGTTTGGTCTATACGTTGTTAACTCATTTATTATTTGCGTCAGATATCACACACTCACGTAAAAGATTTTCTGTTGGGCTCTTATAATTTTATGAAAGACGCAGCTAAACTAGCTATAGTGTCACAAAGTTGTCAATATGTCCATCCTGTTTAACTATTTTTATAATGGAAGAGAAATTAAGAGAATTATTTACATATGCATTTATCTCTATAAAAATGTAGAGAGAGAGAGAGAAGACAGGAGAGAGAGAGAAAGATGATAGTCCCCCGCCGGAAGCGGGGGAGCAGTTTAATGATTAAGGAGGCTGGGGCTGGAATAATGTGACGTGGATCTCTCACTCTCTGTGTCTGTAATGCATGGGGGTATATATCGGATGGAATGTGAGAGAGTTACGGGGTTTATGAGAAAAATGGCAAATGAAATGGGAATTTCTGACATTGATATGACTTATTTCCAACTGGGCATTCAATGAATAATAATGGGTTGGGGCCCCCACTACTTCATTATGCAATATAAATACCCTCTTCTTATATATAATTTTTCTATATATGTGGTGTGTGTAACATATGTCACGCAATGTTTTGAACATTTGCTATATAAAAATGTAGTATTAAAAGTTGACATGAAGAAACCTAGACACAAAGATTGTTCATTACTAGTGATCGCTTGTTGCAACTTGAGTGTTGCACAACTATATATGTTTATGCATGGACGTGTGAAAAAATATTATAATTAAATTCGACCTAGTAATTAACTTATTGACCCAAGTGTGAACATCATACATACAATGCATGTCCAGTCATGGATTCAAGCAAGATTTTAAACACCTTCACATTGTTATTAATACTTAATCGATCACCCATTCAATTCTGATGTGTTCCACATCCAAAGAAACCAATATATATAGTACTGTAATCAATAATGCTAGTGTGCCTCTATTGTTTGAGATATAATAATCTCGAAAACCACGTGATTAATGCCAAGCAATGATACAAACTAAGAGCTATCTATACAATTGAAGAATGATCTTCACGACGTTCCCGTATGATAAATTTGTCGAATCTATATTTCTTCAGCCGGTTGGCTTCACATACATATGTGACATGTGAGCCTTTTAAGCAGATGAAAAAGTTTTGAAAAAAATCCCACGCTCTCATATCACATAGTTTAGCCAATAAATAAGGATAATTAGTAATTATTAATTAGAAGAATCAACGAAATCTTTGAACGTTCAACGGAGGAATTAATGAGGATTGTTTTAAGATTACGAAATAACCACATGCACTTTCTCTACTACCCCATGTGCATATGTTATTAGGTTAAAAATCCGCAGTATATCAAGATATGTTCAACTTGGAAACTTGCCCTAGCTCCAATATTTTTATTTTATTAGTCCCCGTGGTCGTGTACCTTTGCATTATTAATTTTTATTCTATACTTTATTAAAAGGAGAATCTATATGAAAACGAGCAGTAATTAATGACTTGTGGGATATCTAGGGTTTAGTTCGAGCAAAGTGTTTAAATAAATTATTTCTTTGCTTCTCGTGTATTTATTTTTCAACCTGTCCGGATTTTTTTTTTAGTGCTTTTCAATCTAGAAGATGTTGAAGGGTAGAGAAAACTGACTTTTGATTAATTTTCCATAAAGTACTTCTATTATAAGAAGTATATAAGTTAGCTATATCTAAAACCGGAGCCATACTTAAGTTATTTCATCATTTCATGTGTTTAAAATGCATCACGTCGTAGGTGGTTGCTCATTGCTTATAAACAAGAAAAATATGAAAATACATAGACATGTGCACATACGAGAAAACTTTACGTACATGCATTACGTTGTCGAACAAAATTCTGGTACTTCATGAGTATTATACGCCTTCATTTTGATAAAATCAAGAATCGACATTTAATTTTATAGGATTTGCGTCTTTGAATTTACAGTACTCCCAAATTAAGTACCATTAATTTGCGATATTTGAATTTAAACTATTATTAGAGGAGGAGAGACCTGATCACGTGTGAAAGGGCAAATCTTAGCCTTTGAGCATCCTTGGGCCTGATTGATACACACAATTTCTCCTCTTGCTGGAATCATAAGAGGCTTATTGGGATTAGTGTCTTGACTGCCCTTGAATTAGAGGGCACCCCATTTATGGCCAATTAGAGTCATATAAATCTTCATTTTGCATTGGAAGTAATGATTTTATTTTCATCTTTTGGACCTTTCCTCTTCTCTCCCTTCTCCTTCTCCTTCTCCTTCTTCCTTCAAACTCTTCACTTTTTTCTCCTGCATGTATTACCAGAAAATATCATTATCATCATCACAGTAAAGAAACTGCTTCTTTTTCTTCGTCTGTCTCCCCCTCTGAAAACCCTCAAATGGATTCCATGAATAACTGGTTGGGATTCTCTCTTTCACCTCAGCAACAACAAGTAGGGCTTCCTTCACAACCCTCACAAAATTTAGGCTTGAGCTCAGATGAAATTTCTGCGCCCACTGATGAAGTTTCTGCGGAGTGCTTTGAGTCATCCTTGCCTTCTTTAAACCTCCCAGCCCCTTTTGGCATTTTTGAAGCTTTCAACAGAAACCCTCAATCTCAAGGTCTGTCTGTATATAGCTTCATAATCATTTCTCCTTCATGCAAACTACAAAAGAAGAGTATTACAAAATGGGGTTTTGACTTTTGATGTACAGATGTTAATCCCTAATTTTTCACCCCTTTTTCTCCTTGAAATTTTTGTTTCCTGGTGCAGATTGGAACTTGAAGGACATGAGTATGAATTCCTTTTCATGCAGCAATCAGAACCTGGAAGATCAAGAAAGACCAAGACTTGAAAATTTTCTAGGTGGGCATTCATTTAATGATCAAGAGCACAAGAAATATCAATCTAGTTTTGACATTTACCAAGAAACTGAAACAACTGATCATCAAATGACCAATGACCATAGTACCATAGGCCTCTCTATGATAAAAAACTGGCTTAGAAACAATCCGACAGCACTACCTTCAAATGAGCCCAACACAGCCAAAAATGAAGCTGAGCCACCACCTGCTGTGACGACATCGTCAACCAGTGCCCAAACCCTCTCCCTTTCAATGAGCACTGGTTCACAATCAGATTCTCCATTGCCATTTATGAATGGTAATGTGGGGGAGAGTTCTACTTCAGAGAGTAAACAGCAGTGTAGTACTGGGAATGTAGTACTTGATAGCCAAACTGGTGCAATAGAAATAGTACCAAGAAAATCAATTGATACTTTTGGACAAAGAACTTCGATTTACCGAGGTGTAACGAGG
>CAVNYN010270321.1:0-22019 GCA_963692815.1 Nyctanthes arbor-tristis
CTTCAAATGAGCCCAACACAGCCAAAAATGAAGCTGAGCCACCACCTGCTGTGACGACATCGTCAACCAGTGCCCAAACCCTCTCCCTTTCAATGAGCACTGGTTCACAATCAGATTCTCCATTGCCATTTATGAATGGTAATGTGGGGGAGAGTTCTACTTCAGAGAGTAAACAGCAGTGTAGTACTGGGAATGTAGTACTTGATAGCCAAACTGGTGCAATAGAAATAGTACCAAGAAAATCAATTGATACTTTTGGACAAAGAACTTCGATTTACCGAGGTGTAACGAGGTATTTTTCGATGCATATCTCCTCGTGAGCAATGTCGGGTTTTTAGTTATCTTGCAGTTTAATGTTTATATTTGTTTGGGCAGGCATAGATGGACTGGCAGATACGAGGCACATTTGTGGGATAATAGCTGTAGAAGAGAGGGACAAACCCGGAAAGGAAGGCAAGGTAATGCTTTAAGTGTCTGCCATTAATGACTCAGTTCATATTCTTTCTTTCTTTCTTTTTTTTTTTTTAAATAATTTATTTTATCAAAAGAAAGAATTCTTTGTTTAATTTGATATCCTTGGTTTTTTGTTTTTGTTCTTTGAATGCATTCTTGGGGATTTGATTCAATCTTTCTGCAGTTTATCTAGGTAAGTCATACTTTTTATTTATTTGTTTAAAATTTTTATAAATATGGACATATTTTTCGAACGAAAAATGTTATAATTATTTGATTAAATTTGTTCTGATTTTCAGTGTTTCTGGATAATGTTATGCAGGAGGGTATGACAAGGAAGAGAAGGCTGCTAGAGCATATGATTTAGCTGCATTAAAATACTGGGGTACAACTACAACAACGAATTTTCCAGTGAGATATTCTTCATTTTAGTGTTAAATATGGTACAACGTCTACATTTAGATTTCCTATCAAGGAAACCGACGATCCACCTGATGGGCATCGGCAGGCCGTGTTGTGTTTACTCGTCTGTGAAACACAACAAAGAAAACATCGGCCTAATTTATTTTGAGAGTTTTAAATAATTTATTTGTTCAAATAGTTTTTGTTAAAAGAAATGTGGGACTTCAAAGGGATTAATGAAACTGGTTTCTTCTCTCTTTATTGAATCTGTTCAAAGCTTTTTGTATTATTGAAAATTTCAGATTAGCAATTATGATAAAGAGCTGGAGGAAATGAAGCACATGACAAGACAGGAATATGTTGCATCATTAAGAAGGTGAACTGATATTGATTTGGTAGAAAAGTTAGATTCATGCATGAACTGATCATATCAGCTAATCAAGTTTTGATGAAAATGCAGAAAAAGTAGTGGGTTTTCGCGGGGCGCATCCATTTATCGAGGCGTTACAAGGCATCACCAGCATGGAAGGTGGCAAGCTCGGATTGGGAGAGTTGCCGGTAACAAAGATCTTTACTTGGGAACTTTTAGTAAGTAACTCGACTCAATATATATCAGTTACACTAATTAATCCTGATGCCTTGTTTCATAAACTTGATTTGAACTAGACACGACTAGACCATAGTACAAATCTAAAAGTTCTTAACCTTTGTTCTGTTTTCAAATTCCAGGCACGCAGGAAGAAGCAGCTGAGGCCTACGACATTGCAGCCATTAAATTTCGTGGACTAAATGCGGTAACTAACTTTGAGATAAGCAGATATGATGTGAAAAGTATTATGGAGAGCAGCACGTTGCCAATTGGGGGTGCTGCTAAACGCCTAAATGATGCAGAGAACGCTGAAATGGCTTTAGATATACAAAGACGAGCTAATAACGGGAACCCAAATTCACTTCTAACCAATGGGCTAAATGGCTACGATCATAGCTGGCCTAACGCTATATCGTTCCACCAAAATCAGTCGTTGAATATGCAATACCCTTATGCTCCACAAAGGTAATATATTGCTGTAAAAATTTGCTTCTTCCAGCACATGTACATGTTTTCTCGCCGTTTGTCTCTATGAAGTTGTATGACACGCCCAGTCCCTGGCTATCCTACTAGGCCTGACACGTGGTGTGCTCCGATGATGAATACCAGTTTGACCTGGACCCACCGCCAAGGCAAACTAAGACTTGTCTTGAAACTTTATAAAATCATGTTATTGTAACTTTTAGATTTTTAATATATTAGGTAGAATAGGCTGAACTTGCTTATACAAGGCTTAACTGTTAGATTGGAGTCCGGTTTAGAATGATTGATGAAGTTTCATTTCATATAATTGGTCGAAATTTTTGTATTATTACAGGTACTTGTGGTGTAAGCAAGAGCATGATCTTGAAGTTAGTCGCAACATCCACGATTTTCATCAACTTCAATCGGGAAATATCCAGAATTTCTTGCAACCATCTGTACTGCACAATCTGATGAGCTTGGATTCTTCGTCGATGGAACATGACTCAGGATCTAATTCTGTTGTCTATAGTAATGGAGCTGCAGGAACTAATGGTAACTTCACCATGCCAATGGGAAATATAGTTATGGAAGATGGATTGAGTCATCAGCCAAACGGTTTCGAGGTAAAACCCCTTAGTACTTACGAGAAAGCATTCGGGTCAGGAGATCCTTATCAGGGAAGAAACTTGATCAGTTATGAATCTCAGCAATCTTCTGATGATGGAATGGAGAAGGCTAGTCATGTATATGATCAGGCTTCTACTAATTGTAATAACTGGATGCCTACTGGTGTACCAACTCTTGCAGCTAGGCCTAATGTGGCTGTTTTTCATGGAGGCTCGACTTTTACAGTATGGAACGATACATAAGATCGACTGGTTGATTGAAACAGATGCCTTGCCAAGAGGATGTTAGATGTGTAGGACAGTATTATTTTGACTTTACGTTTTTTTATCTCCAATACTGTCCTTTACTGTCTAATTCACTTAACTGAATATGCTGTGGAGGTTTGAGGAACGGATTGATGTATACATAACTAACATTCTACTTTTTGTTTTCTATTTGATAGGCCTCTGATCTTGTTTTACATAAATATAGTTATATAATCTCCGGTGATATGTACATGCTTTTATAAATGCATCAAATAATCAAATGCTTGAAATCATTCAAGATGTAAATTGGAAGAGAAAAATGAACAAAATTAACATAACACGATTTAAAAGTAAAAATTGCTCTATTTTGTAAATTTTCTATGTAAACAAGATAGAAAAATTGGACAGTTTAAAGCTCGATTTCAATGGTAAAAGATGAGATAAAATAAAACTAAGTGACTAATTCGAAATTTTGGTAAATGTTTTACAGACAAACATTCAATTTTTCCAACCCTATAAATATACTTCTACTGATTTTGCTGTCAATTACAAGCTGGCCGATTAGCCTAAAAGCATCTACTTAAAAGTAGATAAGCAAAATATTTAATTAGAAATCATTCTCTGTGGATTTCATTACAGGTTAGAGCAATTGGACATATTACATAAGCTATGTACAAACTCTATTCCAGATCTGATTTGCTCTAGCTTCCATTCCCGCTTCATTCGTTCGTCCCACGTGCATGCCCCAGAAAATGTAGCTCCTGCAGTAACCGCAATGGTCATGTAAGTACTGAAGATGGTTTCACCGGTTTTGCAGGCACATCTGGCAGACGGTAGCTGATCTAGGATTGGCGAAGGTACAATATTCGCAAGACCAATGTCCCGAATCATCCATATTTTGGGAACTATTTGTCCTGGACGTAGTTCCCTTGCTTCGATTGCCTTTCCCTTTGCTGCCACCACCCGTATTTTTGGAGCTGCCCGCCCTACTGCAACCGACATGAGCGTCTACATCTGATAGACCATTTTCTAATGCTCGGACCAAGTTCTCAAAGTAATTCTTAGTCACACTGCAATTATTAGAATAGAAAGAACTGAATGAGATCGGTTCCTGTGCCTGAGATTATTATTATATTTTATTATACATGTTAAAAGAAAGAAGAAATGGAAGCTGAAGTCACATCACACAGATTTCTGAAAAATAAAATTCAACAGAAAGCCATGAACCAGGCATATAACAAGCAACCATCTCAAAAGGGGCATTGTCTATCCATTTATATAGACATTGGGAGGAACTCCAGAATATCTTTGGAACAGAAAGAAATAGCCTGCACAATATATTCATTGAAGTAATATCTAGAATGATGTTGGGACAGCACTGATTTCGAATTTTCCACACATCTTTTGATGGGAAAAATCAGTAAACATCAATTCTATGTTCTACCTAGAATGCAATCTTTCATGAAACTCTATAACTTGGATCTAATTAAGATAATAGAAAACTACGCTTGAAAATATAGCCATAAATGTGAGTCACCTGGTCAATCCAGCTAACTTTGTACGGAACTCATTGAAGTCTTTCGATGGACCCTCGGCATTGAGGTACCCTTGAAATTCCTTCTCTGCACATTGATGAAGCCGTTCCAACCCAGACTCCGCCTCGCCTGAAGAAGACAAATACAGTGTAACAAGCCACCAAAAAAAAAAAAACAAGAGAGAGAGAGAGAGGGGGCAAAGACAAGCAATAAACGAGTTTCCAATTGCATGCAGACCTTGTAGGTACTCAAAAAACTGCTTCTTCGCATGTTCATTTTCGGGTAAATAATATCCATATGCATAAGTCCATTTCAGAACCCGTCTACATTCAACGATCTGCAAAAAGGGAAAATTTCAAGCTGAGAATAAAATACAACAAAACCTTATGAAAAACCAGGAGTAGAACATGTTCAGAGAACACTTCTTTTTTCTATTGTTTTTGTGAAAGGGTTGACCTATCATTTTTACTAGTGGGGATATGGGTGAACAAGACAGATTATCTTAAAGGCACTGAATACTTGAGCTTTCATAGTGAAATACTGCTATCACATTGATGCATATTCAGCCCATCAAGGATGGAGAAAAGATTTAGAAATGAACTTCTTGTTGGGTGTATAGAAACCTCAAAGTTTTGAGATTGTTAAAAATGCAAAACAGAGTCATATTTCCAGCCTTTCTCCTGGGGACAATCAGTAAAAGCATGTTTCTACATCTTGATTCTTGAGCTAAAAAATATACTACCACCTTCCCACAAAGATAGTCCAGTTTTCCTTTTTCATCTGTCCCAAAATAGGTCACTTTCCTTTTAAAAATTTAGTTGGAATATTAAGTTTTTTTATGCCTCTGTTTAATGTGCATTGTAATCAACAAAATAGTAATATTTGAAGTGAAATATTTAATAAATGAAAGGGTATATTAGGAAAATAATATTAAAATTTACCTTTCCAACACTATTAATTACACTTTTCTTAATATTGGTAAAACTTAGAATTGGACTATCTTTGTGGGATGGAGATAGTAACAAAGATTATGCTCCCAAATGAATCTTAAGAAAAGAAACTTTTTTCAAATCTATCTTTAGCATTTAAAACAGGAGTATCCAACATATTCAACTTCTGATAGAAGGTATCACAGGAATAGACCAGCCATGTGGAATCTTTCAAAAGGCATCAACCTACAGCCACATCAATGCAGCACTCCACACTGGTTACGAGGAACTTTAGAGCTTGTTTGAAGCTCTTTATTTTTTCAATTTATAAAGGGAAATTATAATGAGTGAAAATAAATTGTGGAGATTTAATTGAAGCTTGAAATGTGCGGTGATTGTTAAGTAGTCAAATCAACAGTCAAATCATGGTAGGTGAAATTATAAAGAGGAAAAATAAAGACCTTCAAACAAGCTCTTAATGTGAAAATTACAACTTACCTGTAGCCAGGCCTCAATTATGAACTTCAGCTGAGATTCAGGTTGACATTGTTTATCACTCAGCTTCTCCAGCTGCAAAAGAAACCTATCGTAATGCTCTCTGAAATGCCAACACAATATAATGAATTGCTAAAGTAAAATCAGATATGACATTTTCTTCTCCTCCAGGTCCACTGCATCGAACAGCAATTGCTGATATATATCATAAAATACAGCTAACGACTCACACTAACTTATTCCTTTTGACTTATCTACAATTTGTATGACAATTACAACATTTTAAACATGATAAATAGCTTTACCGCCAACCTTCCAAACCCCACCCCACCCCACCCCTAACCCAAAAAAGGGAGAAGCAGCAGGAAACAGCATGAAGATCTAATTACATGTGCAGCCAGATAACTATACAGAATACATCTGCCTAAAGTAATCAATATCAATCACATAAGCTGTGATAGGACTTAATAAAGAACAAACCTATAAATTAAGAAAATCAGCCTTAACGCAAAATAAAAATTTGCTGGAAGATATAATTGTAGGACTGATAAATACCATGAGCAAGCATAAAGATCTATTTGGGTGTGGAACAGCAGTAGCTTTCATTGGAAGCAACCACTTAAAGATTCAGAGCAATAATACAATGGGTTGACAGAGTGAAGTGCAACTAAATTAGTGCGATTTGCTCCATGTGACACAACATGAATACTGAAACAGGTGAAATACCAAAAGCACTTGCTCCTAAGCATACTGATACTATCGAGGAGCCAGTTAGATTTATGGCACGAATGAGTAAAATGGGAAAAGAAAGAAAAACTGCATCCATCACAAGGAAAGACATGTACATTTCCCATAATAATATGTTTCTTACATGTACAGTTTGCATTTGATGTAAATTTTCCAGCGCCCTTTGCCTAGACTGCAGGGAAGGTAGAAACTGAATTAGACTTTGCTAAGGATTGTAGAAGAAATAGATAGGAGAGGAAACATAGTCATAAGAAGGTGCTTTGAGACTTCCACAAAGTTTATGCAAAAAAATATTAAACCATGTAGCATAACACTCCCCCTCCCCGACCCACCCTTTCTCCCTCAAAAAAAAAAAAAAAAAAAAGACCCCACATAACTAACTCAGTATAATAATAATTATTATTATGTATTTATTTATCCACAGCTGTGTCATTTTCCTTCTTTTTCTTTCCCCTCGAATGACACAACCCATCAATGCCTGCACTAAAATAGTTATTCACTTCCCAACCTTCCCTTCCCTAACACCTGATATATCGACAAGGACACTAAAAAAATTACTTTCAAATAATGCTCCCTACCTATGCTAGCAAATTACTTCACAAATATTCCCTAGGTACATGACATCAATGAAGAAGATTCTTAGATACTGATTTTATAGGTAAAAATGAAGTAAAAATAACTCAAATTTAGAACCAATTAAATAAGGCAATTTAAACTTCAACATTTCAATTGTGGATAGAGGGACTATGTGGTCGTAGCTTAAAGTGGGCTAAACGTATCGGTCCGCATAACCCTCCGCTAGGAAAAGCTAACTTCATTTTATCTACTAGTTTTGGGGATTTAAAGTGCACGGGACTCTGCATGCTTTGCAAAATTCTGGTTGAATATGCTTTAGGTTAAAGCTTCTTTCTCCTTAGCAGCTTCAGCTTTGAGTCTCTTTATGTACGTATCCTGTACGGAATGCAATGTTTCTCTCTTGAGCACTAGTCATACCCACTAAATATCCCTCTTTTGTTTTGCACCAATCCTTGGTAAAAAGAGTTGTCATTACGCAAAATCGATTATGTTTAAAAATACAGATCGGAAGAGCAACGAAAATACTAACAGAAAGTTAAATCAGCATTTCTACCAGCAAACATAGAAAAATATTAGATACATACCGACTGGTTGGTAGCCCATCTTTCATAATAATGCGTATATCTTTCTAAAGAGTTTTTAGCCATCTCTCTTCGTTTTTCAGCTTCATCAAACTGTAAACAAGTTGAATTAAGTTGATGCAAATACATGATCTCCCAACAACAGGATTAAGATGTTACGATTGAGAAAGCTCTTCCGATCTAATAAGATTATCTTACCACTCCTCCTTGCTTGGCAGCCTCATATCGGTTGCATGCATAGAAACCACCTGTTCTTTCACCGTGTTCTGACCATACACCGAGGCAGAGCCTGCAATAATACCATATAAGAAGATGTGCTAAGTGCTAACAAGAATCAAAATGCATTCTAAAAGATATTGAACCTAGGAGAAAAGAAAAGGAGAATAAACTCTGTATGTTGTGAACCTTGAAAATGTATGGAGTAGCAATAACTTATATCTAACTTAAGATGGAAGTATTTATAAAGAACAGAAGCTTTTTAATAATATACAATATGCTGAAAACTAAAGTAGTTCCATCATCAGGAGCAACATAACATACCAGCAAAACTCAAATTTACATGGTGGACTGCATGTAATATGCATGCAACCTTGGTTCTTCTCAATTGGTCGCTTGCACTTTGGACAGGGCTTGGAGTTGGCCAATATCCTGTAATTTCATCTAAAATTTATGATAACAAATTGACAATTGCATAAAATAGATTTGGAGCTCCTGGATGTATTATATAATACTCAACTAACGATAAAAATTACAATTAATTTTCTAAAGGCTGAATATGAAAAGGCTACAAAAGTTGTACTTTTTCTGTGATATTTCAACTACTTTTTCATAATTTAGAAACAAAGGACAAATACATGTACCATCTTAAGTTTTTTTGAGTTTCTACCAAGTGAGGCAGAGTCTTGTTCAAAGAAATGGATGGCAAAAATTGGTTCAGCAGTTAGCCACGTCCAGCCCTGAGCCAGCTCGAGGCCGGGCTCGAGCAAAAGCAGAGCTGCCTGTGGAGTGGCTCGGACGGCTTTTATATTGTCAGATGTTTTTCTCCTTTTTTACAAGCTGAGCTGAGCTAAGCAGCTGGGTTGGGCTCAGCCAAACCCAGCTCAAGCAAATTTTTTTCTTTGAGCTCAGGCTCAGCTCCAACAAGTCCGTACCCACTCGTGAGTAGTTTTGCCACCGATATTAAAAGATATCAAAAAGATAAAACATTTTTGTTTTATATTAAGTTGCCAAAATTAATTGTCTTTTGAGAAACAATATAACAATAACTCGTAGAAAGGCAAAAAGATATATCTGTCATGCATCACAAGAAGAACTCAGCAAATAGCAAGAAGAAAAAAAAGGAAGCACATTTTCATGTTCAATGTGCAAAAACATGAAAGGCATACACTAAAAATGGAAGAATATAAGTTTAAGCAGTTCTAAAAGTACAAGCAAACACATCCAAAGAGAAACACAAACATATGTGTAGAAGTCAAAATTCAAGAAAAAGAGAGGAGCAGCACTTAGTTTATTGGTATAAACATAGATTTAAAAGAGAAGGAATATTATACCAAATGGAAGTTGACCAAGAGCTATTGAAGACATGCATGATAGGTTACTAAAGAACGTATTAGTTTCATGTTTAAACAGTGCATTTAGGTGGTAGGTTCTAGGATCGTGTTCGTAGAGAACACCTACATGTATGGGTATGTCTTAACTGTTAAGTATACAATATAAGATCTTTCTTCACAAGAAAATCTGTAATAAAAAACCGACATATTTGACCATTCTATAATCCACAAAGTCTACCACTCTGTGTTCCATATACATGAGTATTGCATAACTACCCTTTCTCTTTCTCCTTGTGTGGTTACTTGTAACAAGCAGACACAGCCTGCTCACCTATGAAGTACACGAATAATTTAGCACATTTTAGGTTTAGCTTTTTGAGAAGTGAGTTTCGGGAAGAATATGTGGTGGAGACGTACGGAAAGATTATGAGGAAATATGAAAAATGATTTTTTTAATATAGAAAATGTGGTTGGAAATGAAATTTGGCTTATTGAAAAGGTTCTTACCAAAATTTAAGATGCCAATAAAAAGATAAGTAAAAGATACTTTCAATCTAGAATTTGAGGAACTAGTTGTCATGATGCTTAACAAGGTACGGTTGTTTTCAGAGGAAAAGCTAATATAGCTAGCTTAATGAAATATGGATGAATTCAGAAACAGTAGGAACTAGGCCGAATTCATAACAGCATGCTTCCAATTTCAGGAGCTTTCAGTGAATACCAATTCATATTTTCAGACTCCGCACTATTCTTCAAAATCCACGTTGCCACGGTTCCACAATCTACTGGTCGATGGGCTTCCTCAGCACACTGCAAGTATAAAATAAAATAAAAACCATGTAAAAGAAAATATAATAACGGACATTTGAAATTTATTAATAAATGAGAATTTCAGAGGATTGGCGAGACTCACATTCCAGCAAAAACTGTATGAGCAATGGCAAGTAACATCATAGCTTCCACCCCCAACAATAAAATCGACCGCACAATCACAGCCTGGTGCAGGGCACCATTTGGTCTATGAGAAAAAAACCAATAAAGACATTTTAAACTTCTATATCAAAAGGGGTATGTTCTAATATTCAACAGACTCAAATAACAAGACTGACATAGCCATGACAGTGATGTCTGACTAATAGTCAAATACAAACGAAAGATGCTCTAGAATGCTCCCGAATATCATTCATCGTCTTCTTCAATATAAAAGGCTGATTATTCACACAGTTGAGAGATTTGCACCTGTAGTATAGTTAACTATCTAGTGTATGGAAATCTAATGGTAACTTGTCCAACAATGTTGCATTAGCCATGCAGAAACAATTATTCTTCTAACCAGGGTAGTCTAAGGGAGTAAAACACTCAGAAACTTCTTCAAGCAGATATGAGCAATTCTCTAACATTGCTGCATATGCTCACTTACTTTCCTATTATTTTCAACAAAAGATCTAAGGAAGTAGCGGTTGTATCGCTCTTTATCATCTTCAGAAGCCAATTTATTCACCATGTCCTGACAGACTGCAGCACCACAGGATGGATCAGGACAACGTAACATCAGACAGCCTGGACCATCATTGATGGATGTGCTAATATACCCTGTGGCGCACAAATAACCATAAAATCAAAATTGAAAGTAGATTTAACGTTTGTTTAAATAGAAAATAAAAGAGAAACTTGAAAGATAAATTTACATACATATGAGAGTGACTAAGTTGATGAAGGGGGCTAGGTTCTTCCCTTCTAAATTGCTATGAAGCACCTATGACTAGACTACTGTTTCCTTACGAAGAAAAGGAGACAAATAATCTACCATTGTTTCCCGGTAATTTTGGACTTGGTTTGCCAAAGTGAGAGAGATCTTTCATTCTCAATTGCTATGATTCACATATTACTAAATTATTCTTTCATCAGGACTACAAGTCTACAAGAAAACACTGAGAGATCGAGACAAACCTTGCCAACACAAGATACAAAAGGGATGACCACAGGCAGCAGAACTCATCCTATCAAGGGGATATGTTTCAAAGCAGATTCCACAAGTTAGCTGCAGGAGGACTATAACAAATTAAGTTGCATAGGAGATGATAACAAGAAGAATCCAATGTAGAAGTAGAACATCCCAATAAAGCGTTCAAAAATAAAAATAAAGAAAGAAAAAAGGAGGATATTCTAGATCACTTCCTCGTGATGAATTAATCACCTCTTTAGCATCAGGAAGGGGAATAGAATTCTCCAACAAACCAACAGACTTACGGACCTTTTCCTCATCTGCAAACCATTCATCATTCACCTTACTAACACTCCTGCGAGTTCAAAACACAACAAAGTACTTCATCCCATAAATCTTACAACTGAAGTGGAAATAGTTCTATTAGTTTCACCATCAAGATGACTCATTTAGACTCAATTTACCAGTTATAGTGGCGGAGCAAAACACTAGCATAAACCCTTGGAATCGAAAGAACTGCAGATATCTTCGTAATATTTTCCTCTTGCAGCTGCCTAATATCAGCTTCCCTCAAAATTGTATAGTTCTGCCCAGGGAAGCTATAAGTATCTAATTAATTTATTAAAGCACAATTTAATAACATAGAAAACTTTAGCAAGTACATGAGACTCTCATTGCATGAATGTATTCATGAATTTGTTATTGTGCATCAACATGAAAACCTTTGCTTTGGAATACAAGTAAAAGAAGAAATTTTAAGTAATTTTTTTCCCTTTTCCATATTAAAGGCACAACTTAGCTAAACATAATAATAAAGTTTGATAATCACCAACATATATAATACTAACCAAAAAGTAGGCAACTGTATTACAAGAGAGCACCTAAGCAAACTTCAACATTTAAGGATTTAAGCTACTGTCTTCTTTTCCAATCAATACATACATCCACTACTATCAAACCATCGAAAGAAAAATCACTTCCACTTCAATACAACAGACGAGTTTAAATGTAAGAAGAATAGAATCTTAAAAAGTTCCTTCTAGAAGCCAGTAAGAACAAACAAGCAGTAGAATCAGAAAACAAAAAGATAACAGAAGTATATAACTTCCAACCCTAGCACTCCATATCTGAATCTGACCCATAGCAGTCCGGTTACACTTAATCCAACCATATCTTCTTTACTGTAACAAAAAACCACCGTAATTCTTTTCTTGAAAGTGGTTGAAAGATCGGAAGAGCACGAAATAAGGTTCCAGCACAAGAATCCAACTTTTAAAGTATAGACTTTAAAGATTTTCATTTTAGCTCAAAAATACAGTTAGCACAACAATAAATCATTGGCCACAGATTCCATCCAACAATTAAAGAACCTTATACAAAAGTGAACAATTACGAATTTCCCATTGTTTTCAGCAAATGCTAAAAAGTCTAAAACTAGACCGTGAATGATGCAAACCTTGTACCCACCTTGTAGACTAAAAGATGTAACATTTTCTGTTAATCCCAGAAAATAGTAATTTTCTTATCCTACCAACGGATAAATATCCTCAACTTACATAGGTACATATCATACTTAGCAGCTGAAGATAATCCCGGTTTTGAATAGGGGATACTAAAAAGGAACCGCATCAATTAAAAGTTCGGATCTTTACCCATATAATATCATTCTCATCAAATTATAAAAGCAAGCAAGCAAAAGCAAACATTATTTGACAACAGCATCTTTAGTTACGCTACTAACGTTGTCCAATTGTGAGTCTGTGATAATCTCAGCAAAATTACAATTTACAGAGGGAAAAAAAGGGAACCGAATACAAATTGCGACAACCTGAGATCGATGATGACGCTGGTGATGTGAGTGGGACGAGGAGACGTCGTCGGAGTCATCTGAATCATGGTCGATGAAGCCGTCGTAATCCATGATGACGTCATCCAGGTCATTGTCATCTTCATCATCTCTGCCACCATAGAATTCTTCCTCATCATTGGAATCGTCCATCATCATCTCCAATTCATCCTCCGGTTCCATTTCCTCGTTCAATTTAGAATTTGCAGATATGAATATTATGTATTTCTATTTTCTTGTGTGTATTTATCAAATAAATAATGATTAGCAAAAAGGAAAGTAACAGAAAGGGAATTCAGACACATATGTATAAGCAAGGGCAAATTTGGGCGGAGCGCATCCAAGTTACACTTTTGCTTCATGTCGACCACCCAATTTCCATATATTTCAACCCGAGCCCCAGCTGTAGAAGCCTACAAGTAATAATAATATTCTCCCTCTGTTTCAATTATATAGTCCACATTGTTACGTCACGTGAATTAATAATTGTATTAAAAATATATATTTTACAATCTGTGTTCTTAATTTTCACTTGTTTAATGAGTATAATTTAAAGTTAATAGTTTTAACTAAATATTAAATGGAAGTAAATTAGTAAAATAATACAATTTTAGGCTTTTTAATAAAAAAATAAGACTACATAATTCGAACACCTCAAAAAGGTAACATAGATTATATAGTTGGGACGGAGTGAGTAATAATTATTTAGTATTTAGTACATAAATATGATTTTGTTGACATCCAAAACTCCCATGAAGCAATGGGAAAAAAAAAAAAAACCAGTACCCCAACCCCAAGTGTAGTGTAAACTTAGTACTCCTAACAAATTAAAAGAAAAATGTATAGGGGCTATTAAACAATAAATTGGGTTGTTGTCACTTCTCTATTTACCAAGTACCAAACTCGATACTCCTGTAGTACGAGAAATTTACTAGCACTGCTGAGAAGAACCATACAAAATAAAAGTTGAGAAAAATGTTTAAACAGCAAGTAAATACTGACTGAATTATTTAATTTATTATATACATATCTAACATATGTGCTTGAAATCAACAAAGCATGCAAATCTACAACTAACTCTCTATATTATAAGCAAAGGGACTATTCGGAGAAACTAGCTACTGATGAAAAGACATTGAATTGGGCACCAGAGGGGGCTCAATATCATTCATTGGAGATTTAGATTTTATCATGGACTAGTTTTGCTATTACTTTCTCTATTGACAACCTCATTGAAATGAGCTCCTACTTCACTATGTGGATGTCAAAAAAAAGGTGACAGATGTGGATGCCAGAAATAGGGCAAAAACAATGGGTGCCATGGTGGGAGTGGATGTGCAAAAGGCCACTGAAACTTCGGTGAGCCTTCTGATGGACCTCCCGCCGCTAGTAGATGAACACATGGCCAACCCCAGTGAAACCACCAATCAATTTGCTTATTCGATAACTCACGTGTGCTCTTCCGATCTGCTGAAACTAGGTCAGTCAGTAGCTGAAACTAGAATTTGACCCAACAAAAACGCAAAGCAAACAAAGAGGAATAGAGATGTAAGGGAGAGTTTCTTTGTCATGGTTGCTAATTATTTGTAATTAGCTCCAAGTTGATGAAAAGTTTATAGGTGGAGGGAGTATTTATAGGATTCAATGGGTTGGTTTTAGCTAAGATATCAAGGGATTTGAATGTTATTCCGTGATCTAATTTTACCTCATCCGCTAACCATACTATGATTTGGAAATTGACTATAGGATAAGGGGTTTGAATTTGGAAAAGGCTTTGTGTATGCGCATGCACAAGTTAACAAAAATACTCATACAAATTAATTAACTTCAAACTAAACCATGAATACTTAAAATAGATAATTTTTAATTGACTATCGACTTGTATTTTTCAATTGATGATCAATAAGAACATATTTAAAGTCGTGTAAAGTATATGAATATGAAATCAGACCCTAAGATGAAATCAAAAGTGGAAGAATCAGCTCAGGAGGTGTGAAGGAGGACTTCGAGGGAAAAGAATCACAAAAGGGACGGACTAACATTTACCTCCTTTTTCATGTAAATAGGAGGAAAAAACATCCTTACCGACCAATAATGCTTTAAAATGCTTTTTAAAATGCTTTTTTATTAATGACATTTTTCGTTTTATTTATCAGCTTTACGTGGAAATCATTTCCGATGCTAGCAAGTTATGCTCAATTATTAGGACCTAAAAGTGAAGTCCTTTGTTTTTCTATTTTCCTTCATACATTTTCTTTAATTTCTTATTTGCTTTTTTTTTTTTTGGCTCACATTTCTTATTTGCTTTTAATATATTGAAATGCGATCTAAATTGATTAAAAAAAATAAAACTATACAAACCTATACCTTTTTTTCACCTTCAATTGCTTGATTTAAGCAAATATGACTTAAGCAATGTTAAATGTTAAACAACATCTAAGCATCTCTTGGATTTGTCAATAGTTCATTTAAGTCATAAAATTACTGAAACATATCAATAAAATACACAACATTATTCTTTTTTGTTCAATCATTTATACAATTTAAACAAATAAGATGTAAACTAAATTAATCGCAAACCAAGAACTAAAACACCTTATTTACCAAAATATACTACTATAAAACTACAAGAATTCATTTTATTAATGGACATTCTAACTTAAAAATTATAATATATGCAAATAAATATTTATTATAATTTAAGCCAAATCACTGATTATTAGTAACAAAATAGTCATTCATTATCAAAATAAATATTAATACCATGTCAAGAAAACAACCCTTACAAGGTTGAACGAAACTAAGTCCAATTTCGATTACTAATTGATGAGTAACCCGAAAAATATTAATTACTTACTAAAAAATATTAATAATTAAGTGGATAAAATTACCTTCTCTTATAGAAAGTGGATAAAATTACTCTAAAAAGTATTAAAACAATTAATTAATTAATATAAATTATTAAAACAAAATCGATCACATATTGGTCTAAAGAACAAAAATATTATTTTATTTAAGCAACCAATTAGTTTGTAAATATATCGACCAGGATTAATATAGATACACTACAGAAACAAAAAGATTTGATATAAACTAAATCAAGATGTATTAATGGAAACACGTATTCAAACATGGCCAAACATAAAAATTAAAAAATTAAAAAAAAAAAGAAAGAAAGAAAGAAGGAAGAAAATTTACTGCTAGAACACAAGAAAATAAATTAAACATTTTTCTTAAAGATTACAACACATGACAGCATAGTAACCGTTCTGATTTCCAACTCCTATGATGCTACAAAAAATTGACAACTGAAAGTCATAATATATATATATATGTATATATATTTTGTGCAAACAACTGAAAGTCATAAATCATATTGCATTGGAACTGGCCAATTAAAAAAGAAAATAAAAAGAAAGTCGGTAGTTACAGAAAGATTGGTAGTTATAAAAAAATAAAACCGCATGTGAAAAAAAAAAGAAAAAATGCAAAAAAAAAGAAAAAATATTCTAATTCTAAAATCATGTCAAAGGCGGGAAAAATTCTAATTACTTATGTTTTTAGAAGATTACAGATATCAGACGTTTACGGCCATTATAGGCTTACAATATCAGACAATCTAGCTGTCATTACTAGAGCAGTGATGTGCTCAAAACTGGTACTATATAATATCACTTTTTAATAACAGCACCAAAAGTTTGATACTTGAACATTCTTAGTTTATACTTTATATATTACTTCCAGTTACTTTAGGGCCAAACCTAAGAAAAAGTTGTCAATATCTAATTCTACTATTAGTTTTGAGCCTATGAAATAGGTAAAGCATTTCACTATTGGTTTTACATTTTAGTGCTCTGTAACACGAAGCAAGCTAGGTACTTCTGCGTATAAGAACGCCAAGTATCGATAATACAAAGAGGAATACTGTTGGAGAGATTTAAAGGAGCCAAGTGAAATACAACGGGTAGTTTTCTTTCAGGAGAACCCCGCCAGGTGAAGTAAACCTTTAAACCGAACATTCATTTACAACTTAATTAACGGTACAGAGACAGCAAAACTGAACTTTTCAAACGAGGAAAATCAATAAAATGGTGAAGTACTCAGTCCATTGAAGAGATATACAATGAAGGGGGAAAGTTTTGAGACCTACAACTCTGTTAGGTGTAAGAGCTACTCAATTTTACGGCCAAATATAGAAGCAGCAGTATAGCTTCCAACGGACTTCAATGAGGCGTCCGCATAGGGAACCGTGACATTCATTTTCTACGACTTCCGAGCTTGAAAAAATAGTGATCCATTCTCAGCAATTCAAACTACAGTTTTTTTGGCCTACAAGTAAATCACTAACCTATCTCATGAACCTAATGTCTCTGTCAGGACTTTGTTCAGGTTATCTTTCGAAGTGGCTGCATAACGTCACAGTTCTGATCTAAGATCCTACAGGGGAAATGCCTTTTGCTTTGGCCACAGCAGCTGCTGCCGCTGCTTTTGCTCTGGCTGCTGCTGCTGCGCCAGTAGTAGAGGCAGCTGGATCGGGAGTTGAGGGAGGAATGCTATTGGATTGCGAGTTACTTTGCACGTTGATGATATCTTGTTGAAACTGCTGAGAGTTTACCTGACAAAGTAGGGTTTTTATCTGATTTCCTGTAAGTGCCTCATGCTCGAGCAAGGCATTGGCAAGTGCATGAAGCTCCTTACCGTGTGTTGTTAGAATTGTTTTTGCATTAGTGTATGCCCTTTCCAGTAATTCTTTCACTTCCTGCTCAATAAGAAGCCGAGTTTCAGTACTCATGCTCTTGCCACTGTCTTCATAGTTGTGGGTAACAAATCCGACTTCCTTGCTCATGCCATACTTGGTAACCATTGCTCGAGCAAGATCCGTTGCTTGCTGGAGATCACTTGATGCACCTGAAGTCACCTCATTTTCACCAAAAATGAGTTCCTCCGCTACTCTTCCACCCATGCAAACGTCAAGACGAGCAACCATTTGCTTACGTGTTACACTTGTTTCATCCTTGTCGGGCAATTGAGCAACCATCCCAAGAGTCATTCCCCGGGGGACAATGGTTGCTTTGTGAACTGGTAAAGCACCATCAGTATGCATGGCTACAAGTGCATGTCCTCCCTCATGGTATGCTGTCAGCTCTCTTGATTTCTCAGATAAAACAGCTGATTTACGCTCGCTTCCCATCATGATTTTGTCCTTAGCATGCTCTAGATCTGCCATAGTCACTGCTTTTGCACCGTCCATTGCAGCCTTGAGAGCAGCAACATTCACTAAGTTTGCAAGATCAGCTCCAGAGAAACCAGGAGTTCCTCTTGCAATGATCATCAAATCAACATCATCTGCTTTGAGAACCTGCTAGATTGCACATGAATGAAAGTAAAGCAAAAAGGTTCAGTTTTTTTTTTTTTTTTTTTGTGTAAAGAGTCAAAACTTGCTTCAAGTTTTGAGGGAATTTTATAAGGGTGACGGTGACAGTGGGGTGGGGAAGTTAAAGACATCATCCATTTCTTCATGGGCATCGTTCACTATGATTCATTCCATAAGTTGAGTAAGTTTATTACAAAATAAGTAACATACCATTAAGTGTACAAAAACAAAACGCTAATTAAACATGCTTTAGTCAAGATATTACATAATCTCTCGTAATCAGATAATACCTTAGACATGTGGGATTCCAATATCTGCCTACGACCTTCAACATCAGGATTGGGTACCACGATGTGACGATCAAACCGCCCAGGTCTTACCAATGCCTTATCCAACGACTCAGGAAAATTAGTTGCAGCAATCACAATAATCCCCTCATTCTGTTTGAAGCCATCTAGTTCAACAAGTAACTGATTCAAAGTCATCCTCATGTACTGCTGATCCTTCGGGTTGCGTTTTCCTCCAATGGCATCAATCTCATCAATGAAAACTATAGAAGGCGATCTCTTCTTTGCAGCGGCAAAGAGATCTCTTACTCTACGGGCTCCAACACCAACAAACATTTCTTCAAATTCACTGCCACTACAGGAGAAAAATGGCACACCTGCTTCTCCTGCTATGGCCCTTGCTAACATTGTTTTACCAGTGCCCGGGGGACCAATAAGTAAAACCCCTTTTGGAAGCTTGCCACCAAGACGGGAGAAACGCTGTAATGATGCGATACATATAATAAGATTATTCCTGAATAGTTTAGCCATGCCAAATCATAAAGCTCTAAACTGACACACTAAAGTTCTTCTCCTTTAAAGCAACATGGTGAACTACTATCTCCCTATGCCTTTGAGGAAACAAGAAGGATGGCTTTAAGTAATTTAGCTAGTACTAGAGCAGGGAAACGAACTTTAAAAACTAAACCAAACAGTAAGCAAAAAATCCAAAAGTAAATTCCCATTGAAATCCGGAGAGAGTAGGTTAATGGAGTGTTTATAAACCAATTAGTTTGTAAAGTGCCACGTGGCATCATCTCAATGGACCATTTTTAAAGACAGCCTTCATTAGCCATTAGTTCTGACTTCTTTAAGATGGTCCAATGAAGTGATCCCACGTGGCATTTTATAAACCAATTGGTTTGTAAACCAGTTGCCAAAGATGCTATTACCTTAGGGTCTCGGAGATAGTGAACAATTTCTTCAAGATCGGACTTTGCCTCATCAACCCCCTTGACATCACTGAACTTTGTATTGGATTCCATACTAGGTTGCACTTCTTCTTGTAGACCAAGTCCTGTCGGAGTAAACAGAATGTGGAAGTAGAAAACGTCAAATTCAGTTACAACCCAACTGAAATAGAAAGCGAAAGAGCCATCAGTATCTTACAACGTGAATACCTTTACTGATTCCTCTATCTTCAATGAGTGCCCCAAAAGCTGAAATCAAGAGAAAAGTTACACCCAGGCCACGGACTGTGCGCCATAATTGTTCCTTGAAACTCCCACCTTCACCGGTCACCATGTGTATAGGAGCACTTGCAGTACCAAGAATTCTTTCATTCGAAGATTTTGCTGTATTTTTGAAAGCCGAAAGTGCTCCAATACTTTCTTCCTGGACCCATGAATTTGTAGTGCCAGGGATCCCTGTGAAAGGAGCAGTTAACGTGGTCAAAATCTACAAGCTAGTATTTTTTCATCATTCTAGATCCTCATCAAAGTGATGCTTCAGTTTCCAATTTTGTTAGCGAGTTTATCCTTGTCAATGTTTCCATCTAAATGAACCTCTAAAAACTTAAGTGGCTATCATGAGGGGCATTCGTAGAAAAGACAATTCTCCACTCACTTTTATTTATACTTTACTCATGAATTCTACTCCATCCTTCCCAAATATATAGTCCACTTTTCCTTTTTGAGTATTCCCAAATATAGTTCTACTTCTTTATCAAGAAGTCTAATTTATATTATTTTATCAATTTATCCAATTTTTTAATATTTAGTTATAACTATCAATTTTAAATTATACTAATTAAATAAGGGTAAATTAGGAACACGAGTCATAAAATGAATCTTTCCAATACAGTTCTTAATCCGGGTGGAAAAATAAGGTGGACTATATAATTGGGACAGAGAAAGTATAATCTTTGAACACCGCCCTAACTTCTTAAATTTCTTCCACTAAGCTGCTTTATATAGTTCAAGCCCATCCTGAAGGAATTGCTAGCAAAATTTTCATGTAAAATAAAAAAATAAAACTTGAAAGAGTGCCCGTAGGAGGTCGGTTGCCGGAGCTCTTCAGAAGAGCAAGCAAGATGCTGAGGTGGTAAAGATTAAGAACAATTATCTTACCAAAGTATGCATCTGTGCAATGTCTTAAGAAGCTCGCTCTCACGCCTATCAAACTTAACCAAAGCTTTCAGATATTCAGCAATAGCTAATGGGTTAAAATGTAGTGAAGGTTGTCTCTTGAACAACCGAATAACTATTCTGCATCATTTATATAATAAAGCTCCTTAAGTTATGGAGCACAACTCAGTTTATCAGTATCATGTACTTTATGAGTTAAACTACCAACACAACTATACTGAGACTTTCCCATCAAAAAGAGCTACTACAACATTGCATTTTAAAGGTTCTTGGGAAATGATAGAATTGGATAACTTAAATACAGGAGAGAGATGATAAGTAGCTTTTTTTCTTTTTTGTATTGAAAGGGGAGATGATAAGTAGGTTGGTGGTAATTAAATTAATACTTAAGAAAGAGAGAATATAGTCCATCGAACTCAGTGGAACACATAACAAATAGTGACATCTAGTCTGTTTAGTCTCTCTGTAGTTGTCACATCGTAGTCTCATCCACTTCTCTTTCTCAGTTTGTATTTATCTCAAAACTGATCACATGCTCATTTTCAGATTGTGGCATCCTCAACGAGTGCAAAGCTTATCACTAGTGTGTCCAAATTATCTACAAGTAGCAACAATTATTTACCCCAAAAAAAAAAAAAAAAAATGAAAGGAGAAGAAGAAGAAGAAGAGAAAAAAAAGACTGCCCTTGGACCACGAATATTCCTGAGTTTTTCTGTGTCTTAAACAATTCGACTTGTCTGAAATATGTCCAAAGCATTTACAATTTGGACATAGACACTTTAGTCACGACTAAGGATTTCAAGACAGTAGTCAGTACTTACAAGTCAATACTTTATTAGCTGTAAGGTTTCCAAGACACTTCCAAGAATGCAAACTGTAGGTTGACAAGTGAGACCACTGATTACTCCTAACAATCAATATCATGTCAGGACCACATACGTGATAATAGTTGGGAAAAAATCTAAACCGGTGCTGAGTGATTGGCAGCTAATAAGCTTGATAGAAACCATCCCCAACATGTACTATAGAATGTAAATGAATAATAATAATAACAACAACAATCTTCAAAAAAAGCCAAAAAGTAGAAATACAAACATATATAGCTGGAAAAGAAGTTGCTAACAAAGTGACTTCATCTGGTAGAACCTGGGTTGCACTACACACAAACTGTTGTCCGTTGACATCAAGAAGAAGTTAACTCATGGCAATTTCAGAATCAGTTCTATCTTGATGTCAACGGACAACAG
>CAVNYN010270323.1:0-27324 GCA_963692815.1 Nyctanthes arbor-tristis
GAAGTATGTTGTGACTTAGTGTTTCGGCGAGTTGTTGTAATGTCGGTGGTGTGATTGGTGGTTTCATACCAATTTGTGACCAACATAAGGTCACAATAGTGAGTCCCAATAATTGGTTACAGTCACAATTGGTCATAACAAGGTCACAATTTAAGACCTGACTTTTACCAAAAAAAAAAAGCCTTAATATACCTTAATACTACCTCCGTCCTTAAAAGATAGTCCACTTACTATATTGAGTATGTATTTAATATTTCTTTTTTATATGTGCCCTTAATTAATTATTGTTATTGAACTGCCTATAGATTGAAAGTATTTCAAATAATCAATGAGATATAAATGCATATGTGGAAAAATAAGGTAAAATTTAATGTTTTAACTATATTAACTATTTATTCTTAATATATATGAAAATAATTATTAAACTATTTTTTTGGGATGGAGGTAGCATTAAAAATAGTGTAAAAAAGATATGTATTTTTCAACTCTTCTCTTTTCTTTAATTACTAGTTAAACCACCCGTACGTTGTACGAGTAGAAAAATTTATTAAAAATATATTATTAGATATTTAAACAATAAATATGTAATAATATACATTCAACACAATTCAACAATAAATCTGTAACAATATACATTCAACAATAAATCTGTAATAATATACATTCTTACATCTAATCCTTTGTGCATGTGTAATAATGAGAAAAATCTATTACCACAATTCAACACATTTGAAAACATAAGTTTCAAATTAAATGTATAATATTATCAAATTTAAATTTGTCATCTCTATAATTAAAGTTAATCATAAAATATAAGGGATTCAATACTATTAATAGATCATGAAATATAAAACATGGGTCAAACAACATGTTAATTATAAATATTGATAATATTTGATAATATTTGTTGTAAACATTTGTACATATACTTTTGAAAAATGAAATGTGATGAGAATTCAAATAGAAAATTTTGTTATAATTTACATTCAACTTATTAAGTCATTAGAAACCTAAGGCACTGTATTTTACACAAAATCTAAATTTTCAGATATCATATGGTTTAATTGAAGCGATGTCAGATATGAAGGTATTTGCGAAAAGAAGCAGCATTTTTCTTACAATAAGGGAATAAATCTTCATATCTAATTAATCTAGAAATTGGGGGGCAAAAAATGAATTGGGACAAACATCACATTTTAATTAATCTGAAAATGGAATGAATGACAATGGAGCGAGTTTTACTTGAATATGTCTTCCCCGTATCGTGACCCGTTTCTACCTACCTGACCCGTACCTGCCCCGTATTTGTTTCAAACAGGTATAGAGTTGGATGATTCGCATCGAGTAGGTAAAAAATATTTGTTACCTGCCTCATCTAAAATGCATAAAAAAATTCTAATAAAATTGAAAAAAAATGTAAAATGCATAAAAAAATTCAAATAATATTAAACTCATCAACACACAGAGCGGAAATAATGAATTAACGAATTAAGAGGGATTAAAGTTTGTTTTAGAATTGATCTTTTAATTTAATATTTTAATTTATTAGTGGAAAAGACTAACAAACAAACAAATAGCAAAGTGGTTAAAGTTTAGTTGTTAAACTCAATTGTCACAGTTTCAAATCTTCTTTGAGTTCTTTAACAAAAAAATCATATATATATATATATATATATATTAAAGTAGGATAATTGTCAATGCAGGTTTTTCCGCCAAAACAACTATTCTGCTTTTATTTTATTATTTTATTTTATTTATTATTATTGTTATTATTATTATTATTAATATAATAATTCATTAGTCTTATCAATTAATTGCATTTTACTATTATTTTATTTAATAATAATAGGCCAAATTATATATATATTTTTATTTTATGTATAATATGATATTTGTTATCCATTAGTATTTCCTATATGTATTCTATTAGCTTTTAGGATATTTTCAAAGATTTAATATTTCTTTAAAATTCTAACAGTTGATAAACAAATTTCAAATGTTAGGTTATAATAATAAAATAAAATTAAATCAGTATCAAAACTTTTACTTTAATTCAATATTACAAACCACAAGCCATAAAATCTATCGCTACATGTTTAGTACATTATTACTTAATTTGTTTTTTTGGAAAAATATATACTTGTAAAAGTTTAAGTTGAGGGGATACAATAATAATAATATTTGACGACGATGATGATTTAGAACAAAAATAAAAAAATTCTTTTAGAACAAAAAAAGGAAAATAGTTTCACAAAAAAAAAATATTTGATGATGATGAGGATGATTTATAACAAAAATAAAAAATTTTCTTAATTCTTTTTAGAGCGAAAAGTGGTTAAAAATTAATGGTAGGGGTAAATCAGGTAGAATTTATCCTTTGTTGTAATGTTGCTTTCCTTGGGTATTTTGTAATAGAAAGGCGTAAACTTTAAATTTTTAAGAATAAATTAATGAAATGGTGATTTCTTTAGAGAATGCATCAGAAAATACAAAAAATAATTTTTCTAAGAATATGTAGTGAAGAATAAATGTGAAAAAGAATTCATTTTGATCATTTACACCATAATATACATCAACTGACAAAATGTGGGTGTAGGGTAATTCTAGAGTTATATAAATTTCGTATACTCTCTTTTCCATATAGTTTCTTGGTTTCTATACTCTACATGAAATTAATTTTGTGTTAAAAAATTCTTCATTCTCATTTTTATTACTTAAGAATATTGTTCTATGAATGACGATTTAATTAAATTTATGCCAAATAAAAATATTATATGCTTTAATTTGATTCTGTTTATATATATATATATATATTAGTAAAACATGTATATGTGTGAGTAATACGCAATAAAATTGTGATTATTTAGTTTTCAAATTACCATACATTTTTTTCTTGCTAATTATTATATTTCGTGCAAAGTAGGGGTATAAAACTAGTTTTTGTCAAAAAGAAAAAGAATAATTACTGCAAGATTTATTAAATAAAAAAGGTAAAAATTTAATTTACAAAATATACTAAGACTTAGTCCCATTAATTCCAACCCAAAGCGTGGAGCAAGAGCCCAGTTTTTTTGGTTGGTTGGTTGGTTGCTGGTGGGGGGGGGGATTAAGGACCAGAAGAAAAATTAAGGGTACGTTTGGTTTGTGTTATAATTAGATTGTGTTATAATATATTTTGAAATTTAAATTTTTGTGATATGTGTCTTAATGTGATTGATTAAATTTTATTAAAAAGTAAAAAAGTATGATTTGATGTGATGAAATTATAATAGATTCTTGTTATAATACAAACTAAAGGGCCTAAGAAAAGAGTTCAACAACAACCGCGGGGCCAAAAAATATTAAATAAAAATCGGTCCTCTTGGTCAAATCCAAGTAATAAAAAAATAAAAAAAATAAAATAAAATAAAACCAAAGAATTCAGAAGCTGAAACGAGAAGAACCCAATAAGCGAAATAGCGAACCTGTCTCGGGCCACCCCCCTGTCCCTGTAACACGTGACGTGACCTCAACCTTAGGCCGTTGCTTTCGCTTCGTTCGAGTTCCGATCGGCACTAGGCAGCAGGGCAAGAACGTTAGTCACTCGTCACTCTCAGGTAAGGCTTTCCTTCCTCGGTTACTCCTAACCCTAAATCCTAAATTCCTAATCCCTAACCCTTAATTGAGAATACCATTCATGATTCGTAATTCATTCCATTATATACTTTGCTCTCATTTGCATTTTTCTGCTGCAACATTAGTTCTCTTTTTTTTTTTTTTTTTTTTTTATTTGGGACAGTTGAATGTTTGCACACTTTGTTGAATGAGTTGGATGGAGAATGGTTGTACTATGAATACGAGTTGAACTATTGAGTGGTTGAATACAGTCTTGAGACTCGAATTGAACTTTTTAGACATATTTACATTTGTAAGTTGTGATTTTCTTTTCCTTAGATGTATCTATGGACTATGAAACGTTTAGTACCACTTAATAGTAAGAGGGTATGTTGAATGTGTGTAAATTCATTCTCCTTCAGAAAGCGTAGGCTCTATGATACACAAATAAATATATCAAAGATGCTTTCTACAAAAGGCAGGTTGTTTTGCTTCGTACATGTTTTTGCCACTTAATTGGGTTGCAATGCTTGGAATAGATTCTGCTGTTCTCATTAAGGTTCTTTCAATGATGTTCTAAAGGTCTCTATTTGTTAGCAAAACAGATGTAGGTTCTCTTATTGATGAATTTGCTAAAGTAAAGAATCGCCGGCTTCAACTTACTTTTTAGCTTAGGACTAGATTTTGAGTAGTTGAACACTTTTTTCAATGAACTTTGACTTTGTGTAATATTTTGAAAAATCAGTATCTATGTGAATGACATTTTGATTTTTCAATCCGGCTACCCCCAATATGCCATGCTGGCTACGCCTCTGGGCACACTAGTCTTGCTTTGCCAGTGTGCCAGCGTGTATTGAGGTTGATGTGCATCTACCGGGAATCTAAAACCCAAAAATGCTGTCAATGAATCACCAAAAGAAGATTAGTTCCTTCAATCCTAATCACTAGTTTACACACGACTCACACAGAGCAGATGAGATTGTGGATACCGATTGCTAATTTGCTTACCCTTTTTGGTAGAAGGTGATCAAAATTGAATTTAATCAAAACAAATGGGGAAGAAGAAGAAAAGAGGGGCGGTGGATAAGGTCTGGTGCTACTATTGTGACAGGGAGTTCGAGGACGAGAAGATTTTGGTGCAGCACCAGAAGGCAAAGCACTTTAAATGTCACGTTTGCCATAAGAAGCTATCAACTGCTGGTGGAATGGCCATCCATGTCCTCCAGGTCCACAAGGAGCAAGTCTCAAAGTATTTACCCTTATTCTCTCTCTCTCTCTCTCTCTCTCTCTCTCTCTGTGTTTTTGGTTAAGAATTTTTTATAAGATGCTGGATACTTTTATGTTGGTGGAAGTGGAAAGTTCTGCTTTTTTGTTTTGGAGCTTGCCATGGTTTTGGACGGGTTTCCTATGCACGTCCTAAGTCTAACATGTCTGCTAAATTATATCAGTTGGACAAGTGAAAGTAAATGATTAAGAGCGAAGTATAGTATGCTGATCGGTTGCAAAATTTTATGCGGCTATTTATCTTTGACTAAGATATTTCTCCTTGGTTTTTTTAAAGAAACATCTATATGAAGAATTCGTCTGGTTTACGGTGATACTTGTGTTGTTATTTTTACTTCTAATAAGTGTTAACACCATTCTCTTAGAGTACCAAACGCAAAACCTGGAAGAGAGTCTACAGATATCGAAATATATGGAATGCAAGGAATTCCACCCGATGTGTTGGCTGCACACTATGGAGAGGAAGGTATGTTTTTACTGTACGTTGGCATTTAAATTAAATATTCATCTTATTCTTTTATCTTGCATATGTGCACTGGTTCAAATGGCTATATCATGGTTATATCTTTACTTATTTTGCACCTGAGGAATGTGAGAATTTTGGAGTGGTTTGATTGTGTGCTTTCACTAAATTACTATTGGGCATTCCCGTTAATTGAGAAGTAAAATATGTGTATCTGGTTTGAGAAAACATGCTTATTTGCTTCCTTCATCGTGGTCCATGGAACTATTGATCCCATTCTGTCTTTGGACTAAATGGGTTTGATTACAAATGGGATTCTCTGCGTGTGCGCGCTACTTTGCTGTGTTGTTATTGGTGAGTATTGATGTTTGCATCTTTTTTGATTATTATTAGTGGGTGTTTGATGCTCATTATGAGTTCAAATTATAAGCAGAAAATTATAATGAGGTAAAATGAGTGGTAGAGATTTACTAACGATTTGAAATGTTTGGCTGTGATTGAGTAGTTGTTAATTAGTAGTAGGTAAAATTATAATTTGAACTTGAGGAGTATCAAAGACCCTCTTATTGATTTAACCATTAAATGACTGGATGATGGCATTGTTATGGGTTTTCTTTGTTATGAATGGCTATGAAGTATTTATCTTGTTTCATTTAAGTGGTGGTGTCTTTTGATAGTCCTTTATTTATTTATTTATTTTTTTAGAGGATGATACTCCTTCAAAAACAGCCAAAGTTGAGATTCCATCGTCCCAGTTTGTTGGCAGTGTGGTTCCAGGATCATTAGGTGTTGGTTTTCCTCCTCGGCCATCATTGGGCACAGCGCCACCACTGTAAGTTCTTGTGCGTTAGAGCATCTCCAAGTGACTTTCTAAAAGGAGGATACTCTTCATTTTAAAGAGCAATTCCTTAAGAATTGAATCGAACAGGCTCTTCATTTTAGCTTTCAAAAATGGAGTGGGTTTTTGGCTCTACAAAAGAGTTAAACCCACTGTCTACAATTTAATAGCCACAAATTCCAGTGCTCATTCTCTGTTTTAACAAACCATATTTAATTTTATTAGCCGTTGACATTTAAAGTTATAAATATTGATAAAAAAATGGAGTACAATAAACGTTTATTGAAATAAGTAAAATAAAGAGCTTGCTCAAGTGTAGTTAAATTTTATTCTCTAAATATAAAGATACTTTCTGAAATGTGGATTATGCTTTATAAAAACAAAATGGTTTTGTTCTTTCTGATTGTAGTTAAATTCTATTCTCTAAATATAAAGATACTTTCTAAAATGTGGATTATGCTGTATAAAAAGAAAATGGTTCTGGAGATGTTCTTTCTGATTGTGATTCAACTATTGACCTGTCTTTGACTAGGCTGATTCCTGCACAATAGAATTGCATTATCATATTAAAATATTTTGATTGACAGTTTGAGGAAATTTTGGGTCCACAAAATTTACCTTTCCCCCAAGTATCAAAAGGTTAGGATTGAATTAACGATTGTCAGAAACAATAGCTGCTTTTTCTTGTCACTGATGTACGAGCATGACTTGAGCATATGTTCAAATTTCATTTGTGATAGTGGCATTGTTTTTCGACTTTGCTTGCTACATTGAGTGGTTTGTCCTGCACCTACTTTTGCTTTTTAAGTGATCTAAAAACACTAATCACGCAATGCAGTTATAATCCCTCAATTCCTATGCCTCCTGGTGGATGGTCTGTTGTGCCTCGCGCACAGCCTTGGTATCCACAGCATCCAGGTGTCTCACTTCCACCTCCTGCACCAATGGGATCGACGCAACAGCCCTTATTTCCTGTACAGAATGTTAGGCCTCGTGTGCCACCTGCAACATCCCCGGTGCTTCAACCATCTTTGCCAATAACTCCTCCTGGGATGTCTGCAGCTGCTGGCGCAGCTGCATCTCAACCATTATTCCCTGTTGTTCCTGGTAACAATGTTCCTCAAAGTTCACCGTTTCACACACCTGTGCCCCCAGCCAGTGCAATGTTAAGCACTTCTGCTGAACTCAACAGTGCAGATCTGCACATGGGCAGCAACACTTCGGCTAGCTATAATTCATCTGGTATACCAGGTTCGTATTTTCTTGATCTTGTTTTGTGCATTTTTCTCTGGACTGATTTTGTCCAGTACTGATTAGTAATGGCTGGGTTGGAAATGATAAATTTTTTTGATATATTCACTGTCCACACTGTGAAAGCTATTTATAAATGTCTATTGGAGTTTCTCTAGAAACCCTGGCATAAGCCCGGAAGTTAGTGCATATATTTGCTTTTAGCTGTTCACTTGACAACCATATATATGCGAGAAAAACTGGTTTGCAGTTTGAAATTCTATTATTTTGATAATGACATCCATGCATTGAACAATGCGGTAAAAATGATTATACAGGTAGTTAATGTTTAATGGTGGGGGTATTCCTAGTGATCTCTGTTTCTTTAGCTTAGTACTCATATCGTACTTCCTCTTTCTTCCCCCTTCTTAACAAATATCTTCTGTGCAAAAATCTTTTCTTCTTTCCATTTATCCAAGAATTCAGTACTCATTTTGTTGCCAACATCTCTAATTGTTTGACAGCTTACATGAAAAGAGAATGAGTTGTACTTTGGCTTGAATCCTCTTCAGAGGAATCTTCTTTTGTGAGCCAGCAACTGGTCTAAAGCTAGAATATCTATTGAGACCTCTAGTGGGGCATAAGCACTTCCCAAATGCATCGGCAATATTTGGAAGACAGTAAATTGATGTTTCATTGTGTTAAATGTAGAACGAGCGGTGTCCGTTGGTTTTCTCACGGCAACCTTTACAAATAGAATGTGAGAATATTCTATTATGGATACGGTTTGCTCAAAGAATAGTATATTTCTTGTTAATTGAAAAGTAATTATTGGCAGTGAATGGATGTAAAATGTCACTGTTAAGGTTTTCATTTCCTTTTTGGTATTTGTCTCATATTCGTAACCCATTTTTGTTTTTGTTAATTATCCATGTGCTAGTGCTGGAAAGTATAGGTTATAATCCGCATGTATCTGGTGTTGTCATGGCAAAAGTATTCTCTCTTAACACATAGACCCCCTCCTCTTTTTAGCAGTTGCAATCTCGGTAAATTCACATTCTTATGCCTCTGGCCCCAATACTGCTGGTCCTTCAATTGGTCCGCCGCCTATAATTGCAAATAAGGCTCCAGCTATGCACCCTGCAACAAATGAGGTTTATCTAGTCTGGGATGATGAGGCTATGTCGATGGTCAGTAGTGCTTCTTTGAGATCGGAAGAGCGTCGTTATTTACTTCTCTTTTTTAACTGGAATCGTTGCTCATGCTCATGATTTGGAATCTTACAGGAGGAAAGAAGAATTTCCTTGTTGAAGTATCAGGTGCACGATGAAACTAGCCAGGTAAGTCATAATTACTTGGTACCTGAATTCTTTCGTATGGATTTTGGGAGTTGACTTGCTCAACTATCCAGGTGCCCATGCATTGCTTCTTGTTTCCAATTTCAGTTTTCACTTTTTTCGTATATTTATAAAGTTACGTGTATATGTACTTAAATTCTTGTTGCTTACCCTAAAAGCAATAAAACGTCAGGGCATTTTGCTTAAAAATATGTCTCTACTTCTATCAACTTCATTGATGTGATGGAATGTTTTATCTATTTTCGTCCTGTTGGCAAGCAATCCCCGCCAATTTTGTGGGCAACAAAGGTTCAAGTAGGTATTCTCGTCATCTTCTATATTATAGTAGGTGATTTAATTTTGACAAGCATGCTGCAATCAACTCCAGGACTCTCCAACTTAGCATCATACAATATTAAGATCAGAATGTATGTATTTACTCTCTGGAAATTTTATTTGTTCAGTTTCATGAATACTTGTACTTGATCTCAATGTACTGGGATTCTCCAAACAGATTTTTGCCCATTCATATCATCATACAATATTTTTTAAGATCGAACTTGATCTCTAACGTGGCCCAGGTCAGCTCATTTTGCAGAGTTTTGGTACCCGCCTTGAGTAAAAACTAAGTTTTAATATTTCACTGCTGATTATTTGATCGGTGGTTCTCCCTCCTGATATCTTGTAACTAGGATTTTGTGTTTCAGATGAGTTCTATTGATGCTGCAATTGATAGAAGGATATCAGAAAGCAGGCTTGCTGGTCGCATGGCTTGGTGATTCGTAGTTCTAATCAAGTGCCGCAACACGTCCCCGTTCAAAATCTGCTGCTTCAAAATTTAGAGTTCTTGTTACCTGTTGTATTATTTAAGAGAAAAAGTCATGCATGGGAGGCATTAAAAAATCAAGAATTGTGGAGGACATTTCATTCTATTTAATCTTGGAATTTTTACAATCCTTATTTGAACTATAGACTTACGTACCTTAAACATTCTTCTGGCTATGTACTTTTGCTTGCTTTGAACAATAATTTATTAGTTCAAGTTGTGCTCTCTCTCTCTCTCTCTCTCTCTCTCTCTCTGTGTGTGTGTGTGGTGGTGGTAAAAGAAGTTTGTTTTGCTGGTTTTTTCTTGATCTAGCTTTTTGCTCGGTTGTTCCTATTGGCAATTCGGCATTTCCAATGCTGTCCTTTTTTTTTTAGGGTTTAGGGTTCATGCTTTTTTTCTTTTTTGGCCCTAAAATAAAAAAAAGCAATGTTCAGACAACAACCCCGAACCAGAATCAACAAAGCAAACCCTCAAACTGGGGCATGAATTGAATGTAGCAAGAGCACTGTTAGTCAATCAAAACCTCATAAAATTTCCAAACCAACCTAAGTCTTAAGCTTATGTTAGTTCAGTTATTTAGGTTAACGCTCAGGTGGATTGGTAGGCGGACCAGCAACATTCCCAGCAACGGAAGCCAGGAGGTTGTTTGTTAGCCACACAGCCCTCGTAGCATCACATCTCCATTGGGAAATCATGCCATCTGGGTGGAAGACATCTTGGACAAACGAGTCTAATGTGTTTGCATTGCATTTTTGGCTTTTCACAGAAGCAATTATTGTTTTGGCTATGTTGTAAAGAGACTTTAGTCAGATGCTTTCTGCAAGACCTTTGCTTTGCTGAGCTTGTTTGAACCTCTTTATTTTCCTTTTATTCTCTCAATTTATAATTTTATCTATCACATTGATTTGACAACTGCTCAATTATAACTACATATTTCAAACCTTTTTGTATTTCCGATACACATTATACCTCCTCTTTAAAAGTTCACCAAATTTTTAAAAATAAAGAGGTTCAAACAAGCTCTAAATCTGAATCTGACATTATCCTGTTGCAATAAGTTTGGAGATGCGGAGCCATTATTTCCGCTTGAAATTTAGCCCTGTCATCAAGTCAGTATTCGTACATCTCCCAACATCTTTATAGCTGTTCCACCAGCCAGATCCTTGTATAGATCGAATGACAGCACATGCCCTAGTAACTAGGGCTTGGCCAGCACGTGCAGAGTAAGCACAAACTTTGAACACATTAGGGATATTGAGGTTGTCAAGTTGAGAAATTAGGACTTCTCTAGGGCGTCGAACACCGGTCCGCCTAAATAGCTTACCTTATAGGTAATCATCTCCCATATAGTTGATAGGGATGCCAGTCTGAGTTGAAGAAGCTAACTTGTATTCTTTACTCACATAGATATTGGTAACCGCTAGGAGCATAACCTTGGCCACCAGTCCTGAAGTACTGCTCTTGATCCCAATCCATCTGAGGCTCAAAAGAGAATTTCTCGGGTAGCCATTTTCTGATAGCCATACCAGCCCATTTTGTACGTTTCCACCCAAGCATGCCCATTTTCTTCGTCTTTTCCTTTCAATTGGTTCTTCACAAGGTGGCAGATACCCATGATCAACCTCATTCTAATGGAAAACTTTTACGAAATGGACAAAACCTGTGAATTCATAAAAGATTGTAAACGAAATAGAGGAAAAACAAACAACGGGATAAAATCGAATCGAAGTTGAATAATAATAAATAAGAGTAATAATACTCTGACCAGCCATGTGGTGAGTATGCGTCGGGATTTAAGAGTAAAAATTAATTAAATATTAAATAAAACAAATAAAAAATTTAAAAAAAAGGGGTTTTTTTTTTGGGAATCTAAATACTACTGAAGTGTCTCTAGGAGAAACTAGAGCTTCCAATTGTGTGACATAATTTCCCCAAATATTTATCGTCACAAGTGAAACTCATCTCCAAGTCTTTGCCTCCTTTTTTTTTTCCTATTTTATTTTATTTTTTTTTATACAGGGGGATATAGAGTGAGAGGTCACTGTGATTCGAGCCTAAGACATTCTGCCAAGAACGTGAGGATCTAACCGCCATACCACTTGTTAAAACCAGACCAATTTTTATATGTTAGGATTATTTTGATTTTTTATCATCATGCTCTAATATAATAGGTGTATTAAGCGCGCCACCATTGTATTTTCTAGATTTTAGCATATAATTCATCTACGAATCTCATTTGAAAATTATAACATGATTTAAATCAATTCATTTGTTGTAACAACAAAGAGCATGTTGTAATTCACTCAAATCAAATGAATAATACTATTTATTCAGACTCGAAACAAGTGTCAATCTAATTTTCACATTTATATTGGGAGATGAGTTTATAATCAAATAATACATAAAATATTCACATATTTAGCATCGAGTTAAGAAATGCCAATTAGTAAAAGCACTATTCAAAATAAAAATCGGTGAGGTGCCATCATGAGAAACAAAAAGGGATCATTTTACAAAATAAATGAAGATAGAACAGACATATATATATATATATATATATATATATATAAAGGTACCAAGTTTTTCAATCCACAATATGCACATGAAATTTGCTAGTAAAAACTAGCTACCTTACATTAATAATTGATAATTAATATTATTAATTTTCACATTGCTTCTGTATGAAATCTTTAAGTTGAGAGATGAGATGAGCAGACTCAGGAAGTTCAGGGAAAACATAAAAAGCATGAATCATGTTTGGATACTCGACCAGATAAGCTTCTTTCCCGTTTTGCTTTAGCCACTCATAGTATCTATGTTGCCAGTCTTTGAGAGAATCAAAGCCAGCAATCACCACCAACGTGGCCGGAAAATTCAACTGAGAAATGTCGGCTGCATTCTTCCCACTAACATTGATAACCTCGTGGTCTCGATCCATTCCTTCCACCATAAATGCTCTCCACAACCAGACAGTTCTTTGGGTTGATACCAGTACATCAATCCCTTGCAATTCAATCTCTGCCTGGGTACGTTCCTCTCCTCCAAAAAATGGTTGTATAGCCATTAGTCCAATTATCTTCACTTAGCATAACAAGACGAATTATCAACAAGTTATATATGCGCATCTCCATCTCCATGCATCCATTTAAATGTACAACAAATCCAAGATATACCTATATTATACACTAATATTCTGAATATATACATAATAATTTGATATTCAATCTTTAATTAATAACAACAAATTTACTTTTCTTTTGTTTCTTTCCTCAGTTTCCTCTACTATGTTTTTAAAAGCATGCTTCTACACATGAAGCATGTGCTCTAGACCTCGCACTCATCGATTGTGACTTGTGACACATTGATTGGGTATTATCCCGCCTAGACTTTATAAGCTTAATGTTTAATTCTAACACTTTTCCATGCCTTACTATCCGAAATAGACTTGTTTTATCATTTTATATTTATATTATCATTTTATAAAACACGGAATTATCAACTACTTATGTAGCCATGGCTTAAATCGAATCAATATTTAAGGAAAGTGTTCTCAACTTGAGAATTTTGATGAAGTTTACAATAGTGCATCCAGGGACAGAGCCAGAAATATGATTCAGTGGGTGCAGAGTTCTATAATAACACACATACATATTAGCAAGTAACTCCATGAACTGTTATGAGCTTATTTTTTTGTAGTTTTGTGATATTGGTTTGAGAGTTAGTCATTGATTTGAAATTTATAGAAAATAATTTTTGAAAAATTCTGATTTACATTTCAAATGCCCACACCTAGTATTCTATTAATGAATGTACTACTACAACAATGCAAATTATGCAATGTATTACCATTCTTTTTAAAATAAAATAATGTCTTTTTCTCTAGTTTCTCATCCACACAAACTAAATTTTATTCACATTTAGTCCTAAATTAAAGAATTAGATTAAATTTCTTATGAAATGAACCAAAGCTATATTTAAATTAATTAATTATTAATCTACTGCATAGTGTTCCATATTTTAAAATGGTACCAAAGTTAGCCATGTACTCTTATTATTATTTTTTTATTATTTATTTGGAAAGGAACCATATACTATCATCATTATCACCATCCAATTCAATTAATGATGTCGGTAGGAGCCCGGAGAAGTGACTGATTTACCTTGAGGTCCTTAAATTTGAACTGACATGCTTGTTTAGCCACCTGGTGGCCAAGATTTCCTCCTGCACTGTCTCCGGCCAAGAAACATCGCGAGAGATCGGAATTGACCGGTAAAACGCCCTTATCAGCGTCGAGGAATTTTAACACATCGAAGGCGTCCTCGTACTAAGCCGGGTAGCGGTGCTCTGGGGCCAGCCGATAGTTGACGGAGACTACTAGGGCGGGTATCTTGCGCGCGAAACGGCGGCAGACGACGTCGTAGGCCTTGAAATCGGGGCTGAGATAGGCGAAGCCGCCACCGTGAAAGAAGATGATGACGGGCAACTGAGAACGGTGGTGGGTGGGGATGAACAGACGGAACCAAACGTCGCGAGAAGAGTCGACGGTGATATCACAAGTCCTGACACCGTTGATGGGATTGGGGTTAGCCGCCGTTCTGAGCCCGGAATCTAAGAGTAGGAGGAGGCGGCGATTAATTGTGCCATCTCGGCGGCGTGCCGCGTCATTGAACATACTGAGGATGGATAGTTGGATGCGCGTCATCCAGGGCAGGTTCGGGCACAATTTCTTGCTAGGAGAAGCCATGTCGAGATGTTGTCCTTCCTTCGTCCAGATAGGTAGAAGCAAGCAGCCCAGTCCAAAACGGCAGTGAGTGAGTGAGTGAGTGAGTGACTAGTAAAAGGATGAATATTGGGAAATTGAGCGAGATACTCCCAAAAAAAAATCTAAATTGTTTATATGACCTTTGACTTAAAAAAAAAAAAAAAAATTCCCTTTTTAAACTTTAATTGAAGAAAATAATATAACCTGTGTAATTACCAAATTAGACGCTCTTCTTCACAGTAAAAGCTCTATCTACAACTCAAATCCAAGGTCTCTTTCATCTTCCTTCACGCCTTGAATTGTTTTGACACAAGAGTTTCGAGTTAGCATTGGTACCACTTCATCATTCTGGAATCCCCGAGCATGGTGTCTTTGTTCTCAAATCCAAATCGTTGCTCTTTGTCATTTTTTTTTTGCTTGGATGGTGTCAAGTACACAAAGAATATTTGGTTTACATGAGTTAACTTAGCTCATACTCATATGCCCATTGATTTTTCAGGAATATACTGATTTACAGATAGTAACTATACATGTTTCGTTATTTTATATGTTTCACGACTGTACAGTCGCTTTACTCCTTTAATACTTAGAGGTATTTGCTAACGCTTAAGTTATTTAAAATAGATGAGAAGTTAATGAAAGAAAAAATTTTTGAGCAAATTTGTGATTTTATAGCAAACAAGAGGTAAGGATACATGGTTCGTTCTATATAGGCATCATGACTCAAGGGCTATTATCCTCATTTTGAGCCTAGAGGTGTCAGCAATCCCTCAAGTACTTTAAAATTTGTGAAATAAAAATAATGACATAACAAAATAACCCTATAATTTGTGATTTACAGTGAATAATGAGTAATGGCACATGTTTCATTATACGTGTAAGCATTTGTTGATTTAGTATATAACTTTAACCCCACAAGAACTACCGAACCCACCAAACTTTTTTATAATAAGTGAAATATACCTTAAAATGTGCTGATCCATTTTGAATTAAGTTATGAAATAATAGTTCCCTTGTCTTTAAGCAGTCATGAATGTTAATTAGACTTGTCAAAACAATTCGGTGAGCCGACTATGTAGTTATGCATCTTCTAAATGTTTGCAACAGATCACGAATGATACATGCATTATTATACACATTTCTATGAGAACATAAGTTAACTTGATGTAGAGAACGGTTTAAATGTGAGGAATACGCAAAACAATGCTTGATCTAGAGGAACAACCGTTTTATCGTGATATGTTAAAATGCTTGCAACAACTTACGGACCTTAGCGTGTTGTTAAGTATATTATCTTTTATAAAGAGGTAAGATGATTTGGAGCATTTAGTAGCCTAAACAATCACAAATAGACAAAACGATACTTTTTCGAAAGGAAAAACTAAGTAGTTATACATCTCTCAAAACGCTTGCAACAATCACAAGTAAAACATGCATTGTTATGCACATCACTAGCTAGAGTAAATAAGGTCACTTGATGTTGACAACGGTTTAATGATCACAAAAACCTAAAATGATACTTGATAAGCGGGAACACAGTTGTATCGTGATGCGTTAAAAATGCTTTCAATAACTTTCAAAGCTTTGCCTCTTGTTAAGAATATTACCTTTTATAGAGTGATAAAATAATATGATGCTTTGAATAGTCTAAACAATCTCAAATAGACAAAATGATATTCTCACAACACTTGCAACAAACCACAAATTTAGTGTGCACCATTATACACATCGTTGCCTATAGTAGATAAGGTAATTTGATATAAACAACGGTTTAACGATCACGAAAACCCAAAATGATACTTGATAAACAGGAACGACAGTTGTGTTGTGATACGTTAAAATGCTTCCAATAACTTACAAAACTTTGCATGTTACTAGGCATGTTACCTTTTGTAGAGTGATAAGATAATTTAATACTCAAATAGGCAAAACAACACTATCAAAACACTTGCAACAAACCACGAACTTAACATGAACTGTTATACACATTACTACCTATAATAGATAAGGTAATTTGATATAGACAATAATTAAATCATCACAAAAACAAAAAAAGATAGTTGATAAACAGGAATGACATTTCTGTTTTGATGTGTTAAAATGTTTCCAACAACTTGCAAAATGTACCTTGTTGTTAGGCATATTACCTTTTATAGAGTGATAAGAAAATCTGATATTCTGAATGGTCTAAGCGATCTCAAATAGGCAAAATAGTAGTCTCAAAATGCTTATAACAAACCAAGAACTTAACATGGATGGTTATACATCACTACCTATAATAGATAAGGTAATTTGATTATAGACAATGATTAAACAATTACAAAAGTGAAAAACAATACTTGATAAGTAGGAACAGATCAATTTTGTAGTGATGCGTTGCTTCCGATCTTTAAAACTTAGCGTGTTGTTAGGCACACTACCTTTTATAGAGTGATAAGATAATTTGATACTTTGAATAGTTTAAATAATCTTAAATAGGTAAAGAAATACTCTCAAAACGCTTGCAACAAACCACAACAACAATAAAACAATCACAAAAACAAAAACGGATAATTGATAAGTAGGAGCGACAATACTACTGTTAGGCATATTACTTTTATATAGTGATAAAATAATTTAATCTTTTGAATAGTTTAAGCAATCATAAATAGGCAAAATGATACTTCTTAGGAAGGAATGACTATGCAATGTTGCATCTTTCAAAACGCTTGTGACAAATCATGAATTGAACATGCACAATTATAATCATCACTACGTAGAGTAAATAAGTTAATTCAATTTAGAGAATAGTTTGAACAATAAGTAATACCCAAAGCAATAATTGATACCCACTTTTGTGGTGATCCACCAAAATACTTACAACAACTTACAAAGTTTAGCATGTCGTTAAGCATATTACTTTTTACAGAGAGATAAGATAATTTGATATTCTGAATCACCTAAAAAAAATGGTGGATGCGTAAACTAACGCAAGCAACGTTATGTTCAGTAGTCACAACTACACATTCGTTATGGTCAGTATATATAATAGATGAGATTTCAATATCATAATAAAACTACAATCATGGGAACCAAAATGATTATGGAATAAAACAGCAACAAAACCCACATACTAAAAATTTTAGATTGTTTCAACAGATCGAGACTGCAGTATTGTTGTTCATAGCAATTACAATTGTACATTCATTATGGCTAATATATAATGGTTGTAATTTCTATATTACAAGAAAACTAAAATCTTAGAAACCTAAACGATTATGAAATAAAAACAGCACGAATACATACCTAATAATTTATTTTTTCACATATCTTCACCATTCTTCAAAAGCACCAAAACTTTCTAAAAATTTTGTATCTATTTTACCCCAAAATATGGGTTGAAGCTGAAAATATTAGAGTCAATACTCAGGGTGTTGATTAGTCAAAGTCCATGTAGGACTGAGGACTAAGACGAGCTAAACTAAATATTGAAGGACCATTTCTACCTTCAATAAAAAATATGAACCAAATAATAAACAATTAGGAGACGGGGAATCAAGTGGCAATTTCAACACACCATTAAGGAAAATGCTTGCATAAAAAGATGGACCAAGTACTCAAAAAAGGGGAACAACTCTCTGATTTTTTCCTGAATTCTCTCTCTCTCTCTCTCTCTCTCTCCCTCCCTCTGTCTATCTATCCTCTCTCCCTCTCTCTCTCTCTCTTTCTCTCTCTCAAGTTGCAGAGGAGGGAATCCTCTTTGTCTCTCCATTTTCACCCCTCAAGAACCTCCATCCTTATACACAAAAAATATAGAAGATAGTGGGGAAAGATACTCTGCACGACAGAGATAATGATGCCCCCTCTTACAGATTTGATTCATCACTAAAACCACTTCAAAAATGCACTGGCATTTTTACTATTCACCATCTTTTTCACTCTATTTTGCTTGTTCACATAAACGGCGATTTTTGATGTCAACAAATGGCGTCGTCTGTGGGAAATCATTACAAAAAGCCGATCAAATGCCTTTCAAGAATAGGCAAGCCAATTGACACTTTTCGGAGTGGAAAGAGTTTAGCAAGAGGTTGTTAATATATAAATTGTGATGTAATCAGTAGTTGGCTCAAGAATATTCACCCTAAGTATGAAGTTTCTTTGGAAAGTGAAAAAATGAGCTAGAATTGATTCTGGGAAGGAGAGAATCCGAGAGATGCCAGATAACGTTTTCCTACAAAAGTTATGACCGCATATCGTCTTGCTATAAAAGTTTACCAAGGCAAAAGAGAGAAAGTCTAGTGTTGTAGCCTCAAAAGGGTGGTCTCAACCACAAGTTGAGAACACCACCTTCTAAACTTGAGACAAGAAAAAAAAGCTCCATTCCAGCCAAGCTATGCAACAGTGGTGAAAGAGAGATGCAAATGGTGACCAAGAAAATGAAACGGGTCTGTGTAATCTAACCCATTGACAGAAGAGAAAGGAATGCGTTAATTGTTGTACTCTTAAGCTTCAAACAAACAATACAAATAAATTGGAAGTTCAAAGCTTAATGTAATTCAATGAAAGATACTATGGCTTTATATAAGCCTTACAAAAAATAGATTTGCAAGAATAAAGCTACCATGTTTACATAGACTAACTAAAGACATGGTCAATTTACTAGGAATGAATAAAAATCTAAACTAAGTCCGACAATTATTAACAGAAACAACAACTAAGATGGGCCAAGTCATATTGACTTTGTTGATGCCCAATTTAGCTTCATACTGAACAAACGAGATTTATTTTTATGGGAAATTCGTGTAGTGATCGGTACATACAATAAATGAAGGAGAAGCCAAGAATGTCTGTGAGAACTGGGCGAATACAAAATATAGAAGATCAAAAGAATGAAAGTATTGAGTGTCGAACCCCCTCTTATTTCTGTTTGCTTCTATATATAGTGTACAATTACCTTTTGCTTGGGAGTGATGATTATAGACATTTATTGTAGCCCTACATGCATGACACAAAGGTCTAATCGACTAAGAATAGACCTCGTTTTTTGACTATTGATTGTCTGAGCCACGTATGGTACACGTAATTGCCATATTGTACTCAATGTGGGAGTCCCATCAATTGTCAGTGATAAGGTTCTTCATGTGGGCTCCCAAGTGTCTGCAGAGTTAGCATGCCCATTACATTGGTATCATAATAGTACCTCATTTCAGAGATTTGACCATTTATTTTACACAAATAAAATATGACGAAATTTCCCAAAAAAAAAAAAAAAATTAGTGACAAAAAAAAATATAAGCTTTGTCGACATGATTTTAGTGAAAACTAGGTGTTCACCTGTGCGTTGCACAAGTTGATAATATCCGATAATATAAACAGCTCAAGCAGATTAAAGTTAATTGTATAAAAAAGATTTAAGCTACAACATTTAATCATTTATGTGTCTGTAAAGAAAATAATATAGGTGCTACCTGTAATATAATATCTTTCATTGATGAAAATTAAAAATGGTCTATACAAAAAAATCTAAAGAAAATATTGAAGAAAATTTTTGGAGTTTTTACTAGGCTGCATGGGTGAATTTTTGGAGTTTGTATCAAACTGCCAGTGTATAATGACCGGAAAATATGTCACATTCAATAAACATAGCTTAAATAAAAGATGAAGGATAATACATGTATTACAACATTTATAATAGAAATATCATCTTTAACACATATTATAATTTTCAGACCTTTTCAATTCGTTACACTTGAAATATCATTGTCTATGATATTTTCCAAAAAATGCACGCGTGATATGTTGCCCTTTTTGATTTTTTTAACTTTTCTAATACGCATTAATGATGTCTAATTTTTTTTAATATACACATTCTACAAACGGAATATTTTCATGTTTTAACATAATTTAATCAGTGCTTAAAGAGCTGAACTGTCTTGGCCACTTCGATTAGAAAAATCAGGAATTGGCAAATACTGAAACCAGTCTGGAAAGAAATCCGAAAGTATGAGATAAATACAGATACGGTTCACAATAAACTTTTTTTCCAATAATGACCTATTAAAATTTTAAACTTTTTGGAGGTTTAAGGCCCATAATCAAATTACTATACATGATGGATTTAAGTGAATTTTCTAGTGGAATTGGATGTAACTGCAACTTCAAATTTCTATAGACTTCATTGAATTTTTTATTTTTTTAACCCAAAAAATAACAAATAAATAAAAAACATGCAAAGACAATAATAAAATTATTTTACGGGTAGATATTAATAAAATTATTTTACTCGCTAATATATCATTATAGTACCTCATTTCAGAGATTTGGCTACTTATTTTACACAAATTAAATGTGATGTAATTTCCCCAAAAAAAAATTAGTGACCAAAAAAAAACTATAAGTTTTATCAACATGATTTTAGTAAATATTATAAAATTATTTTGAATATTTTAATAGCATAATAATTTCTCATCATGTCTATTGGTAGTTGAATGTAATATATGATTTTTTGAAAAATTAGAGTAAAATTGGGTGTTATCGTGATAGTATATTATTTTAGGTATTGACCATTATTGTACAAATTGAATATGATAGAGTGATAATAAAAATTTCAAAAAATGTTGTAAAAAAATATCTATAAGAATTACCTAGGTAAGAGGTCGGAATTTGACAAGGAGATTGTAAGTGTATTTTTAACCTCAAAATCCATAGAATTCCATATAATTCCATCAAAATCCGTAAAAAATTGAGGACATCAGATTTCTGTGGAATCTATCGAATTCTAAATTGAGGTATCAAATTCTAAATTGAGGACACGAGATTTCTATAGACAATGAAATTCACATTTGAAGACACTTAGAATTATATGAAATTCTAAAATCCATCAAATTCAAGTCATAGACACCCCTAAAATGCGAATAACCAAAGGTTAAGTATAAAAGTAAAAATAAATAAATAAATCTCTACTTTACAGAATTGTGAGTAAATTCACTGTTCCCTCGAATAGTAACCGTTGTCTCTCTCTAAAATGCCCCTTAGATCTTCTACTATTCCACAAATGCCCTTCAATTGTTTAGGGTTCACGCACTTTTTCTCATTTGCTCCAGAAGTTGTTGCTGCTCTAGAACTCTATAATGTTAGCCTACTCTTAAGCTGAATTTTTGCTCTTTTCTCACGTTCGTCTTGGTGTTCTTACATCCAAAATATTGTTTTGATCTTGGATTTACTCGTGTTAACCTTTTTCTACTGCATGGTATATACATACTGTGATCTGTACACAAAAAAAGAGTAACACCCCTTCAGATCTAGTGTCTTGTATTTTTGTGATTGTTTTCCGATCTTGGACTCTTGATTTGAGGCTTTCGATTTGATCCTTCATCGTTTGATTCTCTTGTGAGTTGGAAAGAATGAGCACTTCAAAACTTCGAGATTGCATTCATTAGACAAGCCATTGCTTTTAAATAGAGATTATGATGATGTGCAAAATCCATAAAATTACGTGAGAATATTCTTCTCGGTGTATTATGAATAAAAGGCTGTTTTTTTATTATCTATTTTAGGATTTTTCACCTAAAATTCTAGATGATGTGCGATGTTAAAGAAAGCAATGGACAATGCTTTTCTCCCACATTATTATCAAAAATTCTAAGGAGATGAGACCTCTCCCTGGCCTCTCCTAATCCTTCAATAATAGGGGGCCATGTGATAAGAGGCCTCTCCTTATGAAAGAGACCTCCTCTCCATAGAATAACTCCATTATTACCCAATTGTCAGAGTAGTTGGTTGATTATTGGAGACAAATTTTCCTTTTTCTTATCTCCAAGGGCGTAGTGGGCCACATTGGCCTAGGCCTAGCCCCCTTTGGCTAAATTTTTCTTTTTCAATTGTAATTTAAAAAAAAAAAGAAAAGAAAAATTATATAAATAGTTTTGCCATGCGTTTCAAGATCCAACCCTATAATACCATTTAGCTACGACACTACTTATCTCCCACGTGGCAGCCTAGTATATTAAAGAAAGATGAAGACGGCTAAGCATCATGACCAAACTTTAATTTTAGGGTAATTTTCACTCTAAGTTCCTAACCTTATGACTTTGTATCAATTTTATCTCCATTTTTTAGGCCTACTAAGTCCTCAGCATTTCATTTATTATCGCATTATGTCCCCAACGTCACTTTTTATCCTCAACCTTTCAATTTTCACCATTAACCTATGTGAAAATGACTATTATATCCTTAATTCTTTATTTCATCTATGGGTCCCCAACATTTCTATTCTTTTACAATTTTGCGCCCATCATTTTTTGGGCGCCTAGCAGCCCCAATCTTTTATTTTTTGTCGTGTTATATCCACATTAACACTTTCTATACATAAAATTTTAATTTTTATTATTAATATCAATTAAAATTATCATTATACCATTAATTATTTAAATAAAAGATAAAGAACAATGTAAAATAAGAAGTCTACCCACTATAATCCACTCCAACACAATCCAGTAACAAAAAAACTCGATCTATAACAGTCTCAATGAATATCAAATCCTCGATGAAGAAAGTTGTTGATCTAAGTATCAGTGTGAGGAATCAGATTTGATTTCTTGATTTACTACAAATCACGTGACAGATACGGATTGGGTAGATCCGCCACAAAAAAGTGATTTTTGATTTTCAAAAAATAAAAATAACTCTAATACTTTAATTTTAATTTAATTTCTTGTCTCTGTTTGTGATTTTTACCATAATTTGCCCCTAATTATTATCTGTTTCAACCTGATATGATCCACCAATTGTGAATCTATGAAAAATTAGAATTAGTGCATAAGGTTTAGTTTCATTTTTGTAAATTGAAAATGATTTTTTTGTGGATCCACCTTGAGTTATATCCGCTACTTGATATGTGATAAATCGAAAAACCCGATCTAACTTGCTATACTAACTTTCAAATCAGAAACTTTTTTTTTTCCATAGATTAAATATCCATTAAGTTTCATGTAAATCGAGTTTTTTGTTATCGCCATGGGCTAGAATGGGTGAAGTTTTTATTTTATATTATTCTTTATTTGTATTTAGGAGTGTGTGTTTGGGTTTCGAGCTCGGGCTTTGAAAGGCCCATGACCAGACCGATTATTTTCTGTTCAATTCAGTTTCGGGCTTGTAAACGGTAAACCCATTCGGTTTAGGCCCCTTCCAGGTTCGGGTAATTATTTGGGTTTTTTCGGGTTTCTAATTTTCTAAATGTCTAAATATGAGAAAGAAACAAACTTAATTTATGCACAAATTAATGTTTATTTTCAGATATAAAAAGGAAAAAATCCCAAAGATACATGAGAGTCTTTTTTTATTATGTCTTTTAATTAGAAAATCAATATTCTAAAATGTTATCACTCTTCAATATATCCTTTTTCTCTATCTAATTATTATCACATCGATTACTCAACTATTTCATTTCTTTTCATTTCAAATCCATGTCATACAAGAGTGAATACAAAACTAATCAACTCATTACACATCAATTGTATTACTACTATTCAAGTAACTATCTTTTTTCCACTATTATTATAAAATGTAAAGATATATAACTTGATATATAAAAATAAACACATCATTCACTTCAAATTATGTTTAGATAATTTACGCCTAAAGTTTCCAACCTTTCAAGTATTAATAGATCATGTCTCAACCTTTATTTTTCCTTCTGTAGGTCCTCAACCTTTTAAAAAATCCTCATTCAAATCCCTGGTAACGGAAAACATCAATTTCCTCCATTAAGTCAGGGGCATTTTTTATCTATTAATGTTTGAAAGGTTGGAAATGTGATCTATTAATACTTGAAAGGTTGGGGACATGAGGTGTAAACTACCTATTATGTTTCATATATGTCTCCTACTTAAACTCTTTCACCTTTTTTTTATCATGTGTCAAAACAAAAATTAGAAGATAAGGCAAATTGTAAAATATTGAGTTATACTTTTTGAGCTTTTCGGATTTTTTCAGGTTTTTCAAGGATTTGCCCAAAAGCGGACCATAACCGTTCGGGCTTCAGGTTTCAAGTCCAAACTCGATTTTTTAAAGTTAAAGTCCAGGCCATGACCGGCGGTTTCGGTCTGATCCCGATTCAGGCCTATCGGGCTTGGTCTTTTTGCATAGCCTTATTTTTGTTTAAATAATTAAGGGTATAATGGTAATTTTAATAAAAGTTAACATTAGTAATTGAAATGTTAAGGACATAATGTGTTATTAAGGATGTAATGCAACAATAAATGAAAGGTTAGGAGTCCTATATGCCCAAAAAATAGTGCGGATAAAATTGTATAAAAATTAAAAAGTTAGGGACCTATTGTGGAAATAAAGAACTAAGGATATAATAGTCATGTTGATAGGGGTTAATGGTGAAAATTGAAAGGTTGAAGATAAAAAGTGATGCTTGGGATATAATACGATAATAAATGAAAGGTTAGCGGCCTAGTAGGATAAAAAAAAAGAACGATGACAAAATTGTTACAAAGTTGAAAGCTTGGGGTCTTAGAGTGAAAATTACCCTTAATTTTAAATGAGTATTTATTTATTTATTTTTTTTTGGATACAAAATGAGTTTTTTTTTTTTTTTTTTTAAATATTGCCTTCTAGCAATAACTCTATCTTCAACTATGAACTATGTTGCACTTATATAATTTTTTACATAATCACACTTATTAGGATTCTATTTCTTCACATATCACATCATTTAAACATTAAATCACATCACAAATCAGGTAAAAATTTATGTACAAGTATATTACGTAAAAGAAGAATTATTCTTCAACCATAGTATTATTAGTGGCCATTTTGACGGGTGCGCATTTGGAGTAGCTGGGTAGAAAATAACAAGGATTTGAGATTAGCGGATCATGCAATAGATGCCTTTTGCAAATTCATCTAAGTGAGATCGGAAGAGCACTAAGAGAATTCATCTTAATGAAAAATAATGAGAAATAAGAGAGAGGGTAAGTTGATTTGAATGATGGATATATAAGTTGATTTAAATGATTAGTCTATATCTAACACCATATGGTATTATAGGACTATGTAGCGTGCATTGGGACACGCCACATAGGAAACTATAATCATGTGACATGCCCCGATACACACCACATGATCGTATGTCATATATTGTGTTATACATATAGTCTTAGATTATTTTTAGATATTTATATAGTACATGCGTGTCTTATGAAATATATAAATGTGACCAACTTTTATTTAAAATTACAATGAGTATGCAAACAAGGGCTTTGTAAAAACTCTCCTACGAATAACATTTTCCGATCCAAACTTAAATCAAAAAAGTCATGTGTCTCATCAATTTTGAATGACACAAACGGAGCCCGTTTTTAAATAGTTGCCAAACGGTAGATACCTTGGTCTGCTAAATAAAGCAAAGCAACAATAAGTAGCAGACAAAGATTCACTTACACAATAATTATTGAAAGTAAGAAGGAATACAGCTATCTGGGTTTATGGAGGAAAGCTCCAAAATTAGCAACAAAGGCTCCAGCAATCAAGTAGCTCATACCAAATACATATTGAAGTGCAAAAGAACTGATATCTCACACTTCAAATCAATGACAACATTAAGATACAAGGTCGCTTAAGCGGTTTCAGTGAACTTGTAGGATGCATAAGAGAGAGTGTAAGACTGCCAGCTACGGTGGATAAGCTCAGCCTTTGCATTTTCACCAGCAGCACCTATTGCTACATGTAACGGATAGAAGTGTTCTGGCCTTGGATGTGCAAGTTTCCCAAATGGTGCCTTCTCTATATAGTGGTTGACATCTTCATACCTATGAGAAGGTAGAACTATCAGTAGTAAACACACTGATATATCACCTAAACACATAACCAGCACACAACCTCAGATAATAATGAAATGAGATTGTTGCTTCATTACATTATTACATCCAGCAGCCAAGGAAAATTGCCAAAGTTTTGTTATATGGTATTGTGCAAGGGGTGCAAGTTCACGGAGAGGTGCTACCTAAAGCTGAACTAGGCATCATATTTAAAATCAACATAGATACGACAACAGTAACACTTACCACCTAATGTCTGAACACAGAGTGCACACAAGCTTTACTCTGCTCTTTTGGCAAGTTTCGATGAAACAAAAATTTAAAATTATCAAACTTAAAGTTTATTATGGAAGATAAATGTAGAAGGTTGAAGTCTAAAGAACAAAGTTTGCTCTTCATATAAAAAATAAGGACGGACAACATGCAAGAACTAAAGCAGGCTGCAATGTTCTACCAGAACAGCAAGAAAAATATAATTCAAAACTTGGACACTCACAAAGTCAGTGAGCTCGAAAATTATATTCAAAACCCAAAGGATCCCGAAGGATCATACAAACATGGGCCAGATGCCTATCAATGAAAAGGAAGTTCTAGTGCAAGACGCACAAAAAAAAGTTCTGTTATCGAAGTACAGTCACTTCTGGTAAAAATGAGTGCATAATGTTGTGTATCTTGCTCCAATTTGGTCCATAAGAGGCTATAAGTCAGAGCATCCTTTTTGAGTGAGGATTAGCAACCATACATAACTGTAATTGCAGATGTATCCTTCTGTCTTATATTTCAACACGAATAGCTTGCACAAGCAAGAAAGATCCAAAGCGGTGGCTTTAATATGTTAATATTTTGTAAAGAAGCATAAGAAATGCAATATATGAAAGCATGTTGGTATTTCCATGCATTGGGGTGCAAGCGGATAGAAGTCTAAGGGTTTCACTTATTAAACCTTCCACTGAGAAGTGATTCTTCAAGCCAGCTGTCAAACTCTGAAGCCCATGAAGCAACAGCACCGTTGCTGGCCTGCATAGTCCTAAGATTGTGAGTGGCAGAACCAGAACCAATTATGAGCACACCTTCTTTCTTTAGGGGAGCCAATGCCCTTCCTAAGTTATAATGATGAGTAGCATCCATATTTGTTTGGACCGACAGCTGACAGACAGGGATATCAGCCTCTGGATACATGAG
>CAVNYN010270328.1:0-52499 GCA_963692815.1 Nyctanthes arbor-tristis
CATAATTTCAACCTTAAGTCTTTTTCTTAAATTCACACTTATATACTTGCTTTCCTAGAATTCCATAGGAACATCTTGTGCTTCCTTTCATATAATTATTCTAGACTTTGCTTCATCCTACAATTTGTCATAGTATTACATATTAAAGTCTCCAACAACCACTATAAATAAAAATAACAATTAACATCAATTTCTTAGTCTTTAACACCAATTCTTTCTTAACCTTTAACAATTTCCACATTCTCCTATTTAATATTAAGTTGTTCATTACTAGCATTTGTTCTAAACCTCACCAACTTTCTCAATTCCATGACACCATTTCACAAAATCATCACACTAACTTATAGATAAAAATTTCAACTTATTTTTCCATATAAAATTTCATCTTTTTGCTAGCCAACTATAATTTCTTATACTAGCATCATCAACCTCAATTTACATAACCAACTAATGATTTCATGCCGTTAAAACATGTAGTAAACAAAATTCCAACCTAGTATTGCATATTCATAAAAATTTCATAAACCCCAATAACATTTACATTCCTAAACTTATATAAATTCAAGGCTTAAGAATCAAAAACACTTACTTGATTGATCTTTGCTCTCCTTCTTCTTCTTCCCAAGATTCTTCAAATTTTCTCTTCTTCTTTTTTTTTTTTAAATGAAATTTTGGCAGAAACCTTTCGGTGCTTGTTGGCTCATTTTTTTTTTCTTTCTTTTGTCTTTTATCTTTTGAGTTTGCTTGTTTATTTATTACACACACACACATATATATAGTCAAAGTCCCAAGAATTCTCTAGAACCACTTGGACTTATTTGAATTTCATTTTTCAATTTTCATTCTTTTTTTTTCAATTTAACCTTTAACTTTGTATTCGTATTTAATTTAGTCCTCACGAAAATGAAAGTAAAAAGAAAAATTGGGGTATCATATGATATTCCTCAATTAAAGCTATCTTTCAAGCTATAATCCTTCCATATATGGTAAGTGACTCTTTACAAAGGACAAATAGGTATTTTGGCGGATTTTTATTAGTTTTCTCCTTTTTTTGGCCAAGTTGAACGAATTTTGGAGTCGGAAGAGAAAATAAAATGGTTTGAGAGGAAAAATGAAATTCCTAGCTTCCTATATATAATAGTTAGGATTTAGCTAATTTTAATAACTTTTGAGTTCCGCCAATCACGTCGTGACAAGTGGCGCCAATCACATCATGACAAGTGGCGCAAATCACTTCGTGACAAGTGGCGCGGCACACTTGTCGGGAAATTGCCCAAGAAGTCCTTCCCCTTGCCTTATCTTTCAATCAAGTCCACGCTCTTTAGTTCATGTCAATTAAGTCATTACACTTTAGTTTATGTCAATTATCAACCAAATTCTTTCTTTAGCTTCAATTCAATAACAATCTTTTTAATCTTCAAGCGATCTTACAATAATATTCAAGTAATTATTTCAAAACAACAATTTCGTTGCTTACCTTAATGTGTATAAATTTTCGGGATGTTACAAGACAACTGTGTCTAACTGGTGAATTTTATTTCAAAAGCCATTAATTATTCATATTTTAGTTGAGTACTTGATTGCCTATGATTTAGCAAAACTAATAGATACGCCTTATGTGACTGCTATACTATTTAATGAGACCAATCATTTATATTTAAGTGATATTGATATTTCATATACAACATATCACGCCAATAGAGCATATGATATTCTCATATGTGTGGCATATAGTTAAAAGTCTCAATCTAAAGTTTTGTTTTTGTTTTTGTTTTTTTTTTTTTTTTTTTTTGTAAGTCTTAATTTAAAGTTAATAGGTGCAATATATGTATAGTCGTCCAACCACAAGAACTAAGATGGATATTACTGAATGTTGAGAATACATATTAGGTTTTAACCATTCTAGCAAAGATCTATGTATCATCCCTAAAGGATGATATATTGAAGCATGATTTGTCGATTGTTTTTTAAATTGGACAATCACTACTACATAATAGCACTTTAGGCGTCGACTGCATTGATGAATACGCGTCGGTTTTGAAGGCAATGCTATTGGCAGCGACGCATATAGTAAGAGTAATACGCGCTGGTTTTTTAGTGATGCCTAAAATGCACAATAGTCGTCAGTTGTTGTTCAAAAACAGATGCCTATTTTGTTGGCCTAGAACCATCAGCAATAGCATGGAAAGAAAACAATAAATGCACTATAAATCATTTGATTTTCCTAACTTATATGTCTTGTTAACTCCATATTAATTTGTATAACAAACTTAATGTCTCTAGACAACGTATCAACTTTCAAAAAAAAAAAAATCTTTGAAGCATTTTGTCAAACATGTAGTGTCCACGTATAAAAATCCCACAAATTCATGAATTTTAACAAAATCTTGTGTACCCATAATAATGTATAAATATATTTAACAAACGATGACCAAGAAATTACATACATCAACAAAAATCAACAAATTTCATGCTAAATATTATACACAAATCCTAGAATCCTAATTCCCAAAATTTTAGCAAAATGTTCCTACAAACAAGCAAATGTTTGCAACATTTTCTTACTTTGTACTTAAAAATCACCTCAAACTTGAATGTAGAAGATGATGAATAAATTCAATAGGTCAAACGGAAGGGGGCCAATATTGCTAGCGGATCGACTTCAAAGCAGCGCGGCGGAAATTGCGAACTTCTAGATGCCAGAAATGGTGGACTTCAACATGCCGGAAAATGGTTGCACCGCCGCTGGGCCGAATCGCCTCGGTCAGATTTCGGGAACAGAAGGAAAAAAATTGAATTTAGGGATTTACATTTTGATGAGTTATACACGTACTATTTTTAAATTTTGAATTTGATATGACTATAGGCGGAACCGACGCCTATAGTCATATAATAGGTGTCCGTTCCTCTATTGTTTAGCGGTTTGCCGAAATTTTCAAAAATGCCACCGTCTTTTCTTTGCGCGTCACTTTTTGAATAAATCGACGTGTATTCCCCTTTTTTTTGTCTATTATGTTGTCGTGAATCTCTCAACATTAGAGGAATGAATTGATAGTTGGTATCAAATATATGAAATGCGTGATTGCAATGCGCAAACCTGAAGTTTGTAAGATAGTTCCCATTTCAAATTACTAATTGTATATTTATCAATATATATACCAGGTTAAGTGATTTTTCTATAGATATACTAATTGTAAGATATCTCCAACTTGTAACATGCATGTGTGTAGGCAAAATAATATTCCTGAAATAAAATACTCTTGTAAGAAGATTTGAGATATTAATAACATGCTTGAAACATAACAATGACCCAATATATCCCTGAAAAGAACATGAAACAAATATTTGCGATGGCCTTATTAAAGCATATACTTCATAATAGTATAGAGACATAACTAAACTAAGAACCCTTGAAGAGGTTCTTGTAGCTGATATTACTCGAATGAAGAGATATCGATAAGTTATTGTGGTGGACGCGATTGAAATATGAAATTTCATTTGACTGGCATTATATGAAAATATCATAAATATGATGAAATTTGTGAAGGATTCGATATGTCTGAAATATACAAAAAATCAAAATTTTTTCTATGCATTGCTAGTTATTATGAGAGATGATATGTGCTGTACTCTTTTTTCTTTGTTTGAGGTTTTGTCCTACTAGCAAGTTTTTTAACGGGGTAACATGAATGGTGGCATATCCAAAAAGTAATGTACTCGCTAGCGGATCTGGCCTGAGCAAGCCAAGGCCGTAGCCCGTGTTGGTAAAAAAAAAAATAATAATAATAAATAAACAAAAAAATGAATCTTTTTTCTATATGAAACTTTTAAATTTTTTAATGAATTTCTTAGTTAAATTGAATATTAGCCTGTGTTATTAGAAAATCCTAGGTCCGTCACTAAATATAATCATTTTTTTCACTTGGATTTTTTTCCGATTAGGTTTTTTCCTTGTAAGGTTTTAATGAGGCATATTCTTTATATAAATATTCGTGGCATACAAGACATTGACCCTCAATATAAAGCTTCTGAAGAGTTCATGCTGCTTGAAACAAAATACATTTCAGAATATTGAAGATAATGTAAAGATATAGACGGCTAAACACGAGAACCATTGTTGATTGAAGTCAGTGGCATTGACTGTATTCTTTTTCCTTCCATTAGTTTGTCCTACTGGTTTTTCTGACAAAGTTTTAGGACACTCTAAAATTGATCAAAATTAATTGGACTCATTTTCTCCTTAGTTTGCTAGACTTTTTCCTTGTTGAGTTTTTCCCATCAAGTTTTTTTATAAGACAATCATTATATAGAAAAGTCATTTATGGGATTGTTGTAAATATTATGTAATTAGTAAATGATTATTATACCGTTGAAACCTGACACTTGTGCCTATAACTATGTTGTTTTGATTCTCATAATAATGTATACATTCTTGATTTTCTCTCCAACTTTTTTGTATTTCTCTTCTACTTCTTGTCTAATTTGTAACAGTTAAAAATATTCTATTGAATAGCGCTATTTATCATCATTGGTAATAATGACAATATTTAGGTAACATTAAATTGTAAGTATACTTAAATGCATCACATGGCTAAATGAGAATGTGAATGTAACATTCCCATTTTACTATATATTAGTAATGAAGGTTCACTGTTGATTTCTACGGAAAAACTGTCATGGTCACGGACTTCTATATGGAGCCCAATCTGACTCAATAGAAAAACTGAAGGTTTATTAGCAATTTGTGAACGAACTATGACTACCCAAAAAATAAAGTGTATTTGGACTGTGAACATACATAGAATTAGAAGCGAAAACAAAGTGTGATATATATATATATATATATATAACAAATTATAATTCAGTTGCTTGATCGAGCATGTAACCCTTCAAAATTAAAAAAAAAATGATGCAGTTAATTAAGTTTAAATTGTCTTTATTGATCTTAATACTGCATACCAAACACATGCACAACGCCGCGCCTCTTCCTTGGATTCCATAATTCCAATGTCATCTATTTTGTTTCGTAACTAATTTGCCACTTAAGGAGTTTTAGAAAAGCCATTTGCTTTATGGGTGAAATAGGACCATTTGTTAGGTCCCATAATTATTTGTCGTCGAAAAAACTGTGATTGAGAACGAAAGCGATGTCGTTTTGTCATACTATTTATGGGAGCATCTTCAATTTTCCCCCTTCCTTTGGCTGCACTTTATAATGATTCATGAATCTGTCACAAAATTCTTCTGATAGTTTCTAAAATCTAAATAGTTCGTTATATTGGTATTTTGATTAATAAAATAATATCATTATGTTAACCACACAATCTAATTGAATTGATAAAACGAATTAAAGACAAACTATATTATTGTACTAACAAATTCTTTAATATTTGTCACACTCCTTTAAATATATATATATATATATTTGTCCCACTCGAAAATATTTGTAAAGTGAAACCCCATGAATGAAAATGTTCAATTTCAGCTAATAAATATTTCAAATTTAGGAGCATAGATGAACTCAGACGTTTGTTACAAGACGGTAGTATTTCAATATGTGCTTACTTAGTGATTTAGAACTTAGAAGATAACATGTATGTCTAGTTATTCTCGAAGGGGTCCATTTGCTATATGAACCGTCACACGGAGATCGATTTTTTATTTGGAGACACTTTGTTGTATGTGATACTTTCCCCTCCACTAATTTGTACTCGGGTTCATAAATCCATATGTCATGTCATGTCTGTGAAAAAAATTAATAGTGACAAAGTTGCCATATATACTGGATGTCTCAAGACACTTAGTGTTCTAGATCAAAACTGATATGGAGACCAACTTAATAAATTCACATATGAATTATAAATTTACATGTGAGTCTTACTTTTGTTTTAAAATAAATATGTGGTCTCCATAACAGGACAGACTAGGAGTCTAAATGTGTGAGATTATTATTTCTAGCTAAGGATTTCGATGTACACCATAACCAATTTGAGACCAATTAATTATAAAAATCGCCAACAATATGAATGGAGTTTGGTGATGAATGCCAAAATTTGCCAAAAGGTTCCTAACCCACATTATTTTTTAACCCAGCAAATATCGAAACATTTTTTTTTTTTTAAGTCAGCAATATATCTATAACTTGTCAATAATTAAGGAGGCATCGATACATTATATTATCTCTGATCTTTATTTATTGAACCTTCTAATTTTTTCTGTTAACTTTTTCAAATTTACATGTCATTTAGGAGACACACTCTATCTTTTAAATTAACATTTCAATCAAGAATTGATCCAAACAACTACGATGCTACTTTAAAAACTTAATTACCTCGAAAATTTGAAATTATTAACCAACAATTAAGACGACACATGAAGATCCACGCCTCTATAGTAACAATTACTCGTATATTATATACAATTCATGGGCATACGCGTACCCCCATGTGGGGTGCATGGCTAATAATTGTATGACCAAATTGTACCCTCTAAACTCAACTCTCCACACCCTCCATTCCCATTTGCTTCTTTCTCAAACAAACTCAACTTAACTCGAGAATAGGCTAGTTGAAGTTCTTCTGCAAGCGGGTTCGGCCCCTTTCCCCCATTTTCATAAAACTTGAGTCGAGCTGCTCATCAAGCAAATTGGCTCGATAAATCCAAAGTGGTTCGGTCGAATCGCAAGCTACTCGATCGGCAAATTTCTCGAGCTGCAAGCCAACTTGCCAAGCCTACCGGGATGGTGAGTTGTGTCTATCAATGCCAGCACATGCAAACATGAAACACTGAGTAAAGAGTCAGCAATACAACCCCCCCCCAACAATACCCCCACCCCCCCCCCCCAACAAATTTTTACAGAGAGAGACAATCTTTGATGGTTTCATGAAATTCAACAACATGACAATGAAACCCACTTTTCTTTGTAGATATATACAATATCCCCTCCATTCTCTCTCTCTCTCTCTCTCTAATCTTGTTGTACTTTCCTTTTCTTTGCTTCCAGATCCATCTTCCCATCATTGATCACTCCTTACTCTGTCAATCATGGCTGAGAAGGTATCAATTCTGAATTCTCAAAATATTCCTGATGAAGAGTTCAATTTTGAATATGATGATTCTGTGTTTGTTTGATGTAACAGAAAACTGTAATGGTGCTCAAAGCTGATCTTCAATGCCCTTGCTGCTACAAGAAGGTTCAGAAGATCCTCTGCAAAATCCCTCGTAAGATTTCACTTTTTTATTTTCAATTAATAATCGGATTATAATTTGGATCCAAATTATGAATTTCTTGTGTTAATGTCAAAATTCCAGAAGTCACCGACAGATTTTTTGATGAAAAGGCAAATACAGTGATGATCACAGTAGTCTGTTGCAGCCCGGAAAAGATCCGTGACAAAATTTGCAGAAAAGGTGGAAAAGTTATAAAGAGCATTGAAATCAAAGAGCCCCCCAAGCCCAAACCTCCGGCCGAGAAGCCCAAGGAACCGGAGAAGCCTAAGGAGCCGGAGAAGCCTAAAGTGGTTGTGGTGGAAAAGCCCAAGGAACCAGAAAAGCCGAAAGAGGCCGAGAAGCCAAAGCCTAAAGAGGTCGAGAAGCCCAAGCCGAAAGAAGAGAAGCCCAAATCAGACGGGAAGGGAGCGCCACCGCCCGCGGAGAAGCCGAAAGAGGCCGACAAGCCCAAAGACGCTCCAAAGCCTGAACCACCCAAGACCCCAGCGCCGGCGCCTGTTCCGGGACTCCCACCAGTCCATCCGGGGAAGCCCTGCTGCGGGCCCTGCTACGAGGGCTTCGCCAGCGGGCCTTGCTACCATGGCTATGGGTTTCCGCCGCCACCGCCGCAGCCGTGCTACGACGCCTACTACGCGTATGGAGCCTACGGCCGGCCTTGCTACGTGACGAGATGTGATTACTTCAGTGAAGAAAACTCTACGGGCTGCACAATTATGTAATTTGGTGACGTAAATTGGGTATTCTGTCTACTTTTAAGGGATTTTGGGGTATAATTTGAAGTTTAATATATCGTCAAACTGTAACTAATCATATATGAATGAATGGGGAGGGAAGGAGGAATAATAATTGATTAGTGACTGTTTGTGTCGGTAACAGACGTTTACATTGTTTTATTATTAATATTTTAATTTCTTTCAATAAAAAGTTCCTTTTCTTTTTTAACTTATTAATCTTTATTTTTCTATTTTTCTTTTTAAAATCACGACAAGTTACGAATTTAGTAACTACAAAAAGGTTCGTCTAGGGAGTAATTTAGATAACATCACGTATATCAATTTCGTTTCAAGATTGTTGGTGTAAAGAGTGAACGCAATATAATTAGATTTGGATTTTGGTTTTTTTTTTTTGGGAAGGGGTTTATGTGTTGTTTTTAGTTCTCATAAGTTAGTTCAATGTTTTTTAAAGAATTTTTTTTTAAGTTGTTGATTCAAGAATTTAATCAGCTATAACAAAATGATGAAACATTTAAAGAAAAACACGTAAATGCTGATCATTTGAGCAGTTGGTTGGATGGTTTCTCGGGAATTCAATTATATAAGAATATATATGGGGACCCCATGAGAACGTTGATAATTTAAGAATAGGGTTAATTTCACAAATTGTCCACAACCTTTAAATTAAGAATCGGTTTCATCTCTAACTTTTTTTAAGACATTCTACAATTCCTAATCTTTGATAAATACACACAAATCATCCCTATTTTCTACTGTTGCGTGAAATTTTTAACAAAATGACGATTATACCCTTAAATATTTTATTATATTTTTTGAAAAAAGTTTAAAAATAATAAAAAACCCCACCCCAAGTCCCTCTCCCCTCCGGTAATTCCGGCAATATGAACTGACCGTTCTAGAGGCCCAAATTAGGGGGAGGGGCAAACATTTGGCAGCAAAATTACTGCCGGAAATGGATTTCCAGCAGCACAAATAGGGGTGAATGGCAGCGAAATGGGAGGTATTCACCCCCCATTTGTGAGTTTAAACGCTGCTGGAAATGGCAGCAAAGTCGCTGCCATTTCCAGCAGCACAAATGGGAGGTAAATCCCTCCCTCTCATTTGTGAGTGTAAATGAGAGGTGAATCCTCCTATTTCTGGCAGCACAATGGTAGAGAAATTGGGGTGGGGGATTCACCCCCATTTGTGATTGTAAATGTTGTCAGAAATGACAGTGAAATCGCTGCCATTTCCGTCAGTATTTGTACTGCCAGAATAACAGCACAAATGGGGGGTGAATCCCCACCATTTTGCTGCCATTCCAGGTATCAAAATGGGGGGATTCACCCCCGTTTGGCAGCAAAAGTGCTGCTGGAAATGGCAGCAAATCGCTGCCATTTGTAGCAGAATTGGTGTTGTTGTTTTCTGGCAACACAAATGGGGGGATTCACCCCCCATTTGTGTGTAAATGCTGCTAGAATAGCAGCACAAATGGGGGGTTGGCTACCATTTTCGACAGTGAAATAAGGGATTCACCCCCCATTTGTGAGTATAAATCTGCTGGAAATGGTAGTAAAATAACTGCCATTCCCCGCAGCAAAATGAGGGGATTCACCCCACTTTTGGGCCCCCAGAACGGTCCGTTCCGGTGGTCGGAAGTACGGGTCGGGTCGGGTCGGGTCGGGTCGGGTCGGGTCGGGTGGGGTGGGGTGGGTTTTTTAGTTTTTTATTATTTTAAACTTTTTTAAAAAAAGAAATTAAAATGTTTAAGGGTACAATAGTCATTTTGTTAAAAATTTTACTGAACAGTAGAAATATGGACGATTTGTGTGTATTTATCAAAAGTTATGGGCTGTAGAGTGTCTTAAAAAAGGTTGATGACGAAACCGATTCTTAACCTAAAGGTTGGGGACGATTTGTGAAATTAACCCTTAAGAATACTAGCTAACTAATTCGATTTGACATGTTGATTTTGAAATTTTATTTTATTTTATTTTATTTTATTTTTGGAGTTGAAGAACAAGTACCGTACAAATTGTTATTTACCGTAAGGCCTTTTTGGGCTTTTTTTTTTTTTTTTCCTTTTTTACTTTTTTTTTAATCAAATGAAACATCTAGGCGAGAAATGAATCTTCATAATGTTTGAGTAAGCTAACAATTTGATAATGACATTTATTACTAGAACAAACAAGTAATTTTCATTTTGTTGAGGTAGAAAACACAATGTTCGGTGCTCTATTTTCCTCAAATAAATGGTATGGATATAATAAACTTTATAGTTTGATTACATAAATAATTAAAAAGTTGATCTACTAAAATTTTACAATTATTACTATTATTTTTTTGGTAAACCACAATTGTTACTATTATTTATGGGTTTTGTTAAATAAAATTTAAAAAGAAAAAATTGTTTGACAGAACTAATAGATGACAATTATCTAAAAAGATACACAACATTAATTTTGTAAAATCATTTAATGTGGTTTTTTTTTTGAAGGGGTCATTTAATTTGATTTGGTCACATAATTAATGATGATGGTTCACATTTTACCTCAAAAAGTCAATTATTTTAGTATATGTGGCATTTTTTAATTTAGAAAACTTCAATGAATGAGTAGGCGACGTGTATTAATAATTAGTTTATTAGCATATTTCGTCGGTGGCCACATGTCAGTTAGCTTTTGATTATCATAATCTTTATGATAAAAAGTCTAATACTAATCATTGGCAATTTGGCATTTGCAAATTCGTATTGGAATACACTCATACAATAGCTAGTTTAGAAGATTAGGAGCCAAGGAATGTATATATGGATTAGTGAGACTCAATTTATCGTTAAATTGAGTCTTTGAACACGAATGTGAGTTTCTAATTAACTAGAAGTATTGTATCTTCAGTACTCTTAGAGTGTCATAATTTTTTCATGTATATGCATTTCATTATAGACTTTCTTGGTTTTTTTTGTATTTGTCTTCATTAGCTCTACAAATAAACCTTTGTCATGACTAGTTTGTTCTTTTGTTTATTTCTTTTGAATTGATACCTCGAAAAGAAGTATTGTGAATTTGAGAGTGTTAAGGAGATAGTAGGGACCCAATAACATGTTCATTTTGATATAAATTTCATCGTTGAAAAAGATGTGAGAAAAAGCAAAATTCGACCATGTCCACATAAAACTAATGAATCTAACAAGCTAACTTGGATAACCAAAAGGAAGATTGGTTGAGTAGGCATTGCTTTTCTATTTGATTTGTTCTTTTGTTTCTTTCATATGGATGGATGGATGCCTTTTTAATAAGATCGGAAGAGCACAGTATAAAATGTGATAGAGAAACTATTGACAATTAGAAATTAATATTGCCAATTAGTTCAAAGGTTTTTGTCGATCGGGTCATTCATGTTTGTGTCTTAATTATGGATCTCGTTACTATATCGAATAGCAATTGAGGTAGTTTTCGATTTAAGAAAAGATCCACCAACATCTTAAATTCATTACACACGTACAGGGAGATGTGTGTGTTTTTGTGTTCATTCTTAATTGAAAGATCATAATAATTTTTTTTATATATTTCCTCAACAAATTCTTACACAAGAACTTATAGTAAACTAGTATGACTATACAAGAGATTTTAAGTTCACTCAGGTAGTATAAGAATACAAATTAAAGAAGGATTTTGAATGCAAGAAAAGATGTGAACTTCCAATATGCAAGAAGAAAAGAGTTTTAGAATGGGAGAATTTCTATATTTCTCAAGTGTGTTGATCTAAAAATTCATTATTATTTATTATACAAATAGCAATTAAAAAAAAAGGACTCTCAAAATTGAGTTTACAAAAGGTTGTCATCCAGCAAAATACTATATAAACTACCAAAAAATAAATGGACGATCAACCACATCTTACTGAGCAATTACCCTGTTCAAGTCTCCGTTTCGATGCCCATTTTGATCCTTTTTATTCTTGACTTTCAGATAATAATGTAGACAACTTTTTGCACTTGGATTTTGCCATACAATTCATGATACTGTCAATTCATATCTCTCCAACAAAAAGAAGGGGGGGGGGGGTTATTTTCTTTTGATGTAACAATTATTGAAGAAAAAGTTTGCTTTTTAGGGAGGGAGAAAGGGTTCTGAAAGTTCGTGCATGCCTTAAAGGCCAAGAACTGAAGATCAAGCAAAGGCATTTGTCTAGCCAACAATTTTAAGTTATATAATCATATATTATTTTTAATCTTTTGGGAAAAGATAGTTCACTTATTATATTGAAGATGTTTTAATTTTTCATTTTCATGTAGACTCCAAATTAATATATCTTATTATTACTTTACATTATATCAATTACTTATAAATTAGAAGCATTTTCAAACAATTAATGAGCTATAATGGTGTATATGAGAAAAATACATAAAAAATTTAATGTTTTAATTATATTAATTATCATTTCTTAATTTTATGTGAATATACTAACTTAGAACCTTAAAAGTGAGATGGTCTTATGACAGCAGGGCTAGAAAGAAATGGGAAACCAACAATAATGCATTCAAGTGGTGAAATTGACATGGTTTGGGGCTACCATTCACTTGCCCCACCCTTTTAGCAAACTATTGGGGGTGGCTTGATTATGATATCATATTAGAGGTGTAGGATCGATATTGTTTAAAAGGTTTTTGAATGATCGATTCATATTATTATTCATTCATTGATTGAGCATGAGGATATCAAGTTTTACAATTTTTTTTATTTTCTTTTTCCTTTTTTTTTGTAGATTTTAAGCTCCTAAGTGGATGGATCGTTCACAAGTAATAATATAACGATATTTAGGTTGTCAAATAATCAAAAACTAGTTAAACCACCTGTGCGTTGCACGGGTAGAAAATCTTATTAAAATATATCATTAAATAGTTGTATAATAAATATACAACATTTGCACCTCTATAGAAGATATCAAAACAAAAGTATACAATAACTGAATTAATAAGATCAATTGACTTGTGAAATTCAAGATCGTTCAGAAAACAATCTACATTCTTACATCTAATATAATCTCTCGTACATATGTAATAATGGAAAAAATCTATTTTTATCATTCAATATATTCGAAAATGTAAGTTCAATGACAAATGTACAATATTATCAAATTTAAATTCGTCATCTGTATAATTAAAGTTAGCCAAAAAAATATAAGAGATCCCAACACAAATAATAAGTCACGAAAGACAAAATATGAGTCGAACAATATATTATAAGTATTAAAAATATTTGTTGTAAATATTTTTACGTATAGTTTTTTGAAAGATGAAAATTGTGACGAGAATTCAAGTAATGTATTATAATGTATATTTAACTTGTTATGTCATTACCAACCCAAAGTATAGCATTTTACACTAAGTCTAAAATTTCAGATATCATATGGTTCAATTGAAGTGAATTGAGATATGGTAGTATTTGCAAGAAGAAGCAACGTTTCTCTCACATTAAAGGAATAAATTTGAAAATCTAATTAATCTAGAAATTAGGAGAGCAAAAAATGAAATAGGATAGGCATAATATTTTAATTGATTTGAAAATGAGAAGAATCCTAACAATAATAATAACGGTAATGGAACGGGTTATGGTCGGATATCTCGCCCTGTTTCCACCAACCCCACTCCATACCCGTGCCCATAACAGATTTAATCGGGTACGAGGTAGAGTAGTTCAAGTTGTATACGTAAAAAATACCACGTAACCAACCACAGTTTCAAAATTACTAATAAAACTAAAAAATATATTAAATGTATAAAAAAATTCAAATAATATTAAACTCACCGACATATATGACGGATCTGGTGAACAAACGAATTAAGAGGAACTAGGGTTTGTTTGAATTGGATACGGGACAAGGTGGTTCATGTCGAGTAGGTAAAAAATACCCGTTACCATCTACATTTTTGAAAATCCTAATAAAACTAAAAAACTTCAAAAAAAAAAAGTCAAATGCATTAAAAACTTTCAAATAAGATTAAACTTACCAACACATATGGCGGATATGGTGAACGAACGAATTAAGAGGAATTAGGGTTTGTTTTGGAATCAGCTTTTAAGATTTGTTTTGGGCAAAATGGTTAAGGTTTGATGCTAAACTCAATTGTTATATGTTCAAATTTTCTTTGACTTCATTTACAAAAGTTTTTGTTTAAAAAAAAAAGGAAAAATTACTGCAAAATTTACCAAATAATAAAGGTGAGAAAATCACGATACAAAAGGTATTGAGACTTAGTTTTCTTAATATATATATATATATAGATTAATATATAGATTATATCTACTAAAAATCACTTAAACTGAAATCGGTTTTAACTAACGCACAAATGATTTTTGAGTAAACAAAAACTATCTAGACAAGTAGCAACTAAAATAATTTAAAAAGATGGGAAAAAAAATAAAACTAGGAAGCACACGCTAGGATTATTATCCACCATTGTTGATTCATCTAAAACAATTCATTACTCTTTTTTGAACAATTTTTATTATATATTGACAATTGATATATATATATATAGATTAATATATAGATTATATCTACTAAATATCACTTTAACTGAAATCGGTTTTAACTAAAAGAAACACACAAATAATTTTTGAGTAAACAACAACTATCTAGACAAGTAGCAACTAAAATAATTTAAAAGGATCGAAAAAAAAATCAAACTAGGAAGCACACGCTAGGATTATTATCCAACATTGTTGATTCATCTAAAACAATTCATTACTCTTTTTTGAACAATTTTTATTATACATTGACAATTGATATTCCTTATGTGTTAATTTCTCTCTCGATACAAATTAGACATATTTTCTATATTTTCACCCATGACCTAACTATATCTCTACAATGGATTAGAATAGATAAAAACGCAATACGAGACCAGAACATCACAAAAAGGTTGAACTAAAGTATAGAATATATCTTTATTTCCTATCGGACTTAAAGTTTTTGCTATTTGTAAGTAATCATTCAGACAATCGTTTATAAAATAAGGTAAATTTACCGTTTTATCTTTAAATTATTTTTTTCAATCATACAATACACAGTGACAGTGGTAAGATTGTGAATTTACCCTTATTTTATACAAAATTGCCTGAATAATTACCAATAAATAGAATTTTCCTTCCGATCTTAATGTCATTTGTTATTTGAGCAAGATACTTTTCCACCTTTCGGTCGTGACATGAATCCCAAAACTATTATAAGATTGGCCAAATTATAGGGATATCAATCAATGCAATAACAAACAGTTAACAACGACAAGAATATTGTCTAAGTTAAAAATCGATGATCCAATATTAATCAAAAGTCTCTCTCGATGGTGAATTGATTTTATTCATACACATGAACTTAATTATCCATAATTAAATTGGGAACACATAAGCATGCATTTAAGTTACAAAGATAGTTAAGTATAGTGATTTCATAGAGCACAAAAACAACCAATGAATCACCATATACTATCTTTGCAACTTAAATACATATTATATGTCTCTCCTGAAAGTAGGGCGGAGCTTCCATTAGACTAAACTGGTCAGTGGACTGCACTTAATTTGAGCTTGAAGAGTGTCTGCTATTGAAGCGAGTTGCAGGTTAATGAAGGAGATGGCAAAAAGAAAGGGAGCATTTTTGAAATCTAAATCGGAAATTACATACTCACCCTTAATAAAAAAGGAGTTCTACTTTGTTAAGTGTCTGACACCCTCTCTTCCTTATCAATAGATTTCCTTAATATTACTTTTTATATGGAAAAGTTAAATGAGTACACGTTTTTTCATTGATAATACATAGTGGTATATTTATTTTTACAATTAAATGATCTATTCTAATTCTAATATTTTTACAGTTTAATAAATCATCTAATTCTAGTTCTAGTTATATGTGAATATCATTTGGCACTGTTACCCAACTAATTTTTTATTAAAATAAGAGAGAAAATGAGCAAATTTATGTAGTAGATTAGGTCTCATAAAAAAAATATGTGATGTGATATTTGTTTAATTAAAATCAAACTTGAAATGAAATGGGAAAAAATTAGTATGCTAACACGACGCTCTTCCGATCTCTCTAATTTTGCAACTCTTAGTTTGAACATGTGGTTGCATACGCTGACATGATATATGAGTTTAGTAAAAATATTCACAGTGAATAATTCTTGATAGATACGTATTGTAGGCTTGGAATGATCATGAGTAAAAATAAATAAATTTCTGACCGCACTAAACAAAATTCTTGGCTCTGCCACTACTTGAAAGCAATATAAATCACAAATACAAATTAATAGTTATCAGACATTAAATTACGCCAGCGAGATCGGAAGAGCACATTGCACTATCACGAGCCTCGTCTCCATGTCACTGTTTTCGATTTCCCTTTCATGATTTTGTAATATATATGTTTCCAGATTATCTATTTCTTGGTTTTGATACTTAAGATCATTCAGAGACTTTGTATCTATCTTTTTGATATTACAAGTGGATTACAGGGCCGTGAGGCTTGATCAAGGGTGTAAACAACTAATACGGATAACACTAGTCTACAAAGGTCTTCGACAAAGTAATAGCGCGAGGCTATATTGTTTCTAGATTATTTATTTGTAAAATATAGCTCCAGGTTTTATGGCACGCTTTTCTATAACTTTAGTTCAATTCAATCAATTGAGTACCTATTCAATCAATTGAATACCTTATGGTACCGTGTCAACAGTTGAGCTGACACTACCTCTTAAATGGACCAATTAAAAATAAGTAATTGTCTCCTCTATTGGTGGATTTCACTTGTCACCCGTAAGAATGACATCTATGTCACGGCTCCAAAATTACTCACGAGTATCTTAGGTACATGTAGTATCCGCACTATCGTACGAGATCATAGCAAGATCTTTTAGAATTCTTCTATCAACTTCAAAATATTGTCCAAGCATGCTATTCAAATTTCTTCGCAATGCAGGTTGAATAAAGATCGACCCGATCCAAATCCACATGTTGCCATCCCTAATGAAGTGCTAGATACAAAAAGTTAGCTACACCATTCAAAAAAATAAAAATAAAAATGTGGGTTAATGTTTTACAGTCTATACGTCTGAGGGCAATAGACCAAAGTCATCAATCCAGCAGTTACTACGAGCTCGACGAGTCGGGGTTCACCAAATCATCTTTTGTTAGCGTTCCCGAATGATCGACATCGAGGGATTTAAATCCCTCCATCGCCATAGCGATGTCTTCCTCACTTATTTTCCCCAACTCTTTGAGCTTAAACACCACAAATTCTGCAGCACTGTATCAAAAGATTTCAAGACACTTACATGAGTTTAATGAAAAATGTAGTGTACAACTTTTGGCTTTTAAGTAATTATAAAGAAGACATGAAATTATAATTTATAAGTTACCTCACAACTTTGTCATTATCAAGATCTGCTGCCTCAAGATCCGACGTTGTTAGCTTCCTTGTAAGAACCCATTTAACCAACGATCTTCTCCGTCTCTCTGTATATAATTCCACAAGGCAGTAGAAGAATTGAGCCAAACAAATGGTGCTTATAAGTATCCAAAAAGAAGCAAATATACGTCCCGAGTAAGTTGAGAAGCTCTTATCGCCGTACCCAAGCGTTGTCATAGTAGCACAAACACAATAGAAGGCATCAAAAAGACTCAAACCTTCTATTCGATATAAGAACAACAATCCCATAAATATGAGGATGATTAGAAGAACGAGAGCGGTAAGAAACTTGTACTCAACTTTGTTGGATTCGACTTCCTTGAGAATGTCGTTGAGGCTATATTTTTCGCGCATATGAATCGCTTTAACCAACAAGATTTCTTGCTTTTCTACAATGTAATCTGCTGCTTTGCTTAGGAGGAATCCAACTAGTGCCATTCCAATAAACACAAATATGCAAGCAAGGAGTTTTGACAAGTTGCTATCAGGCACAAGATCACCATACCCAACTGTTGTCATTGTAACAACACAAAAATAAACCGCGTCGAGAATTACATTCGTCTTCTTCCCTTTGATTTGATGTCGGACGAGGAAAAAACAGAGTGCCCCAACGCCTAAGTATGCTCCCAATAACATAACTACTTGCTTGAATTGGAGTTTGTTTCCCAACATTGACTCCGGGTGATGAAGCACTTCGATCCTGGTCTGCTCGGGTAGGCCAGCATCCCCGGCCGGGCTACACCTAGAACGACGGCGTTTTCTTCTCTTCAAGGCATTGTTTCCACAATCTATCGGTCCAGGTAGAAGAGGATCTTCAGCATCACGGTCAGCCATTTTGGCTTGTTTGCTATGACGGATTATACCCAACTAGACAGTGATTTGCACATAGAGTCACATAAGATTCATTGAAAAGAGAACAGAGTGGGGAATATCATCAAACTGATAAAAGTCGAGCGAAGTTATGTTCAGAAATATCATCAAACTGATAAATCAATGAATCGGGATCCTAATAAATCACGTCAAGAATGAAATGACTAGATAACGTGCCACAGACAGAAAGTAGAGAACTGAAAATCAGTCAAAACATCAACAGAAACGGAAATTTTGATCTGAAAGCGTAAGACTATACTGTATGAATGGAGAGATCCGTCATGCATACCTTAAAGAACTGGGATCTGAACATGAATTCTCGAGGAGAAATTTTTGTTGTCTAACTTTTGTAAGGTAGAAAATTCCTTAAACATAGGATCATGAATTACAAGTTCAAAAATATGAAGGAAAAGTCAAAAAGGTTTGAATCCAAAGAATAATTGCATCTACGGTGAGATTTGAGCCAGCTGTAAATCAATAAAATTTTGTGCTAGATTGTTTTGGAATAATGCTATGTAGCACCAGTGGTGCTTGACATCAGTCTATGTGGCATTTAATATGTCATTAAATGATAAGTAAAATTAAATAAATAAATAAATGATTCACTTAATTCAATTTATCATTTAGTGCCACATTGATATAGTACTAAGCACCAGTGGTGCTAAATAACACTACTAATTGTTTTGATATACTGAGAACAAGTTTTATGGGATTTGCTCCAAGTTACTCCCTTAGCCCAAAAATATATTTCTCATTCCCTTTTTTATCCGTACCAAATTATGTTTCCTTTTTTAAATTAATTTTTTAATTTTCTAATCTATCCTTATTTATGTTGCATAGTAATCAATAACAAAAAAACAACTAAAGTGAAATATTAAATAAATCAAAGGGCATATTAAGAAATATATTGTTAAATTATACATTTTCAATAATATTAAATGATGTTTTATTAACATATGTGAAAAATAAAAGGGGAATATCTTTGGGGAATCTAGGGAGTATATATAGTCCCAATATCCAGCCTTATTATTTGGTCAGACGCACACATAATATGAGATAATAATTAGACAAAGTTGTCTTACCAAATTATATTAACACATCCGTCTAAAAAAGATAGTCCAGTTTTTCTTTTTCGCCCGTATTAAAATATGGTCCAGTTTCTTTTTTAAATAATAGTTGAAACATTAATTTTCTTATATACCCTTATTTAATGTACATAGTTATCAAATAAATAAAATTATCAAAGTGGAATAATTAATAAATGAAATGGGCATAATAGAGAAATTGTGTTGAAATTTACTTTTTCAATACTATTAAATGAAAAATAGAATATGACCATCTTTTTGAGACAGAGGTAGTACTTCGTTTATTTAATGTGCATAGTTATCAAATAAATAAAATTATCAAAGTTGAATAATTAATAAATGAAAGGGCATATAGAGAAATGATGTTAAAATTTAATTTTCTAATACTATCAAAATTAAATTTTCTTAATCTATATGAAAAATGGAATATGACCATCCTTTTAAGACAGAGGTAGTATTTCGTTTATCCACTATTCTTTTGATTTTTCATCCGTTCTAAATTATACCGCCTCTATTCCAATATAAGATAGACAATTACATATGAAATGTATTTCATTGTTTATTATTTCGGTTGTCGGGAAAATGATTTTGTAATTAATAACAAAGTACCTTAAATCGGGCTGTATTAGACATTTGAGGAGAAAATTATACATTCAATAAAGGATCTGGAATATAATTTAGACAGACTAAAAAGGAAAATGAGCATATTATTAGTAGGACCAATGGAGTAGTATACTTCCTTTATAAAAATATGAGTGATTTCTAAATTTTCTATAACGTGCCCATTGCCCCTTTTTAGAGTTATTTCCAACTAAACACCTTACTACCCTATTAAAATAAGCCGTCTCTTACTGTAAGAGCAATTAGTTGTGCTTTTATTTTGAGTTTATGACACTTTATTAATGCCCACCAAGTGTTTGATAAAAAGTGTGAAAGAGGATTTCTTGTGTTTTAAGTGGTGAATGCTAATGTGTTCAATTATTATTTATTATTGACCATTATTTGTCATTATAACTTATAAGTATAATTTAAATAAGATAATTATATCTTAACATTTTTTGTTTAATTTTGTTTAAGAAGTAATGGAGGAAGATGAATCAAGTCATTCCAATGGTAGTAATTTAAAAAGGGATTCTAATGATGTTAGATGGGAAACCGCAGTTTTGGTAGATTCCAATAATCTTAATCATGTGAAATGCATATTTTGTGAGAAAGTAACTAAAGGAGGGATTTATAGACATAAGATTCATGTAGCCGGGATCAAAGGAAAAGGAGTAAGAGCATGCCTTAAAGCAAGTGAAGAACAAAAGGCCAAGTGTCTTCAAGCACTTGAAGGAGTTAAATCTAGAAAGGTAGAAAAGCTAGTACATGCAGCTAGATTGAGAGATGATGTTAACATATCCTTGCCTATGGTAGATGATGAATTACTTGAAGAAGAAGACGATGAAATTTCTATAATTGAAAGAGGAAGTAGGAAAAGACAAACTAAAGTTAGATCCGATGGATCAATTTGCAAAGTCTACCAAGGTAAGTGATGCTTCTATAGATGCAAGCAAGAAATTTAGACAACAAAATATTAATGATGCAATTTCCAAAAAAAGTACTAGAAGTTCATCAATATTTGACGAGATGGATTTATGAAAGTGGAATTCCTTTTAATGCCATTGATAATGATAGTTTTAAACAATATGTTGAAGCTCTTGGGCAATATGGCCCTGGCTACATTCCTCCTTCTCAATACCAATTAAGGAAGCCACTTTTGAAGGGAGAGGTGGAAAGAACTAAGGAAAATCTAAAGAAGCAAGAAGAGGAGTGGAAAAGTAATGGGTGTTCAATCATGACCGATGCTTGGAGTGATAGAAAAAGAAGAAGCATAATGAACTTGTGTGTAAATTGCAAATTGGGGACTACATTCATTTCATCGAAGGAAACTTCAAATGATGCTCACACTGGTCAATACATATATGAATATGTTAATGATTGCATTGAACCTGTTGGAGTTGAAAATGTGGTTCAAATTGTCACCGATAATGCCTCCAATAATATGGCCGCCGCGAATTTGTTGGTATTGCAAAGGCCTAACATCTTTTGGACATCATGTGCCACACATACTTTAAATCTTATGCTTGAAGAAATCTCCAAACTTCCTACCTTCAAGGAAGTGATTTACAAGGCAAAGTCTTTTACTATTTTCATTTATTCCCATCACAAGACTTTGGCATTGATGAGAAAATACAAAAGAGAGATAGTTAGGCCGGGAGCTACTAGATTTGCAACCTCTTTCTTGACATTGCAAAGTTTGCTTGACAAAAAACAAGAGTTGAGAAGCATGATGACTAGCAATGAATGGGATAAAACAAAATGGTCTAAGAGCACAAAGCGAAAAGAGGCTTTTAATATTGTTGTTCCTAATGATTTTTGGAACTTAGTGGAGTTGTGCTTGAGGGTGTTTACTCCACTAGTGAAAGTGCTTAGGCTTGTTGATGGAGAAGTGAAGCCTTCAATGGGGTTTGTTTATGGGGAATTACAAAAAGCAAAGGATGACATCAAAAAGACATTGAAGAAAGAGTGTGATTATAGGCCAATCTTAGACATTATTGATGCAAAAAGTAAGAATCGCCTTACTAGTCCACTTCATACGACGGCTTATTTTTTGAATTCCTTCTACTTCTTCAAGAAGCCAAGTATCAAGGATGATCAAATGATTACAAGTAATGTGATTCTTTGTGTTGAAAAGTTCTTCCCCGATGATGAAACGCAACATAATGTGATAAATATCGAGTTGCCAAAATAAGTCCAACAAGAAGGTTCATTTGGAAAAAAGCTTGCTTTAAGTGGATGTGAAAAAAATGATGCAAGTTACAATCTGGATACGTTAGTATTAATCTTTTTCACTTCATAACTTAAGTTAATATTTCTTTAATCTTTTCTAATGTTGTATTTTCTATATTTTATTTATTTTTATATAGAGTTGGTGGGACTTCTATGGCAATGAAACACCAAATTTAAAGTGGATGGCAAAGAGGATACTTGGTTTGACAACTAGTTCATCAGGGTGTGAAAGGAATTGGAGTGCATTTGAAGGAGTAGGTAGTTACTTTTATATGTTTTATAATTTTATTAGATATTCTTGTTGTATTTAGTAGTAGTTTAATTGTAGAGGATAAGAAAGTAATTATATATCTCTCTTTTTTTTTTTTTTTGATATTTTCTTTTTTTGTTTTTTCAAATTTTTCTCTCTTTTAGATACACACCAAGAAAAGGAATAGACTTGATACCGCAAGAATGAACAATCTTGTCTATGTCCAATTCAATGCAAGATTAAGAAACAAGAGAAGAAAATGCAACATGGAGACGTTTTTGGCAAGTGATGCTAGTAATGCACAATCTTGGCTTGTAGAAGATTGTGATGAGGAGGAAAATGATGAGGTGGAGAATGAGATCCTAAGATCTAGAAGGAGTACTAGAGATGATCAATTTGAAGTAAGAGAGCCCGGGGAAGATGATTTTGTATCGGATGCTACTGAAGATGAATTAGATGAACAAGAAGATATTAAGTTGGAGTCCGATAAAGAGCTAGATAAGGTTTGAGAAATGAAGCTAACTTAACTATGTAATTAGTAATTATCATATGATATTGAGAGTTGATACTCTAATTTTTTGTCGGGGTGTATAATACTTAATCCCCATCTATAAAGTAGGAATCATCCACTGTTTGCTTTTTGAAAATGCTAAATTGTTTAATATCTCTTAAAATTATAATGTAGATATAATATTTATATTTTTAAATGTGTTTTTCAATTTAGTATACATCATTTTAAATATTTAACAGTTTTAGATTGATTAAAAATTTAAAAAAAATAAAAAAATCAAAAAACGCTTTTTAACGCTTAAGCGCCGCCTAGGCGCACTTAAGCTTGAAAAGCTTGAAGCTTCAGGTAGACCTTTTTTTGCACTTCACGCTTTTTAGAACACTACTCTTACATGGGAGTGACCCTCAATATAGTGGAGCCCAACTCATTATGAGGGGTGCTCATTTTAATATATAACTATGGTGCTAATTTGAAAATGTTTGCATATTTGTTATGCATTGTGATTAATAAATAAGTAAATAAAATGGTATTATTAGGAAGCACAGAAGTTTATAGAAAAAAAAACCAACAATTTCACTAATCGCACGCTTAAGAGGGTTTTATATTTCACTTATGCTTGTATTAGTTTCATGTGCTGGCGGTGGTGGACTCTGGGGTGAAACTAAGGAGTAACTTGAAAGAGGATGTTAATCTTTGTGCTCCTGAGCTTTTCGGGAAATTAACTAGATGCTTCTCTCTGTTTGTGATACTCAAATTTCTGATTACGAATCTACATTATTCCCTTAATTTCAAAGTTTTTCTTCGTTTAAAAGATGTAATTTGTATTTGATTTTTTTTCACTCCCTTTAAACCGGTTCAGCTGGATTGCAGCGGATTGAGGAGTTGCTTCGAATTGAATGAAAACTGAGTTAGATTATAATCTATATTATAATCTGCCACACAACATCATTTCATTGGTTTCACTTTTTTCAAAAAGTCAAAAAGTAAAGTCAAACAGCAATTGTTTACTTGTTACCAACAACCAATAAATTGATGACACGTCGCAGATTATAATCTAACTCCTTACCAAACACTTCGTAGATGTCATTTGCGTAGGAGCTGAAGGATTGTATCAAACATAGTACATGGAGAAGTTCCACCTTTCCATATTGAACTCAATCACTGCATCTCGCCTGTGGTGAATGGGTGCACATTAATTTTTAACCATCTCTAATTCTCTACGCAAAGCTTAATGATCATCAGAATCATAGATCATAACGAATATTTTTTTAGTGGTTCAGTTGATTGATACGGTAAGAGTACGAAGTTTCCACAAGTGTAATAGTAGATGTATAGATAAATAAATATCTTGAATGATTTATTTTTTTATTAGTTTTTCTCCTGCATATATTTGTGTTTATATTTTTGCTTAGGAATTCATCGTTTAAAATGAATTAATTTGTTTCGATGGTGAGGCGACATAAAACAAATTACAAGATTAATTTTTTTTAGGGTGTTATGTAGGTCAAACTAAGATGGTAGTCGTTGGAAAATTAATAAGTGGTATGGCACTTATATTCTTTGTGTTTGGGGATATGCCAACACGCATTTTACAGTTTTACTACCTCAAAATCTTATGCAAAAAGACATGATTAAAGAAAAAACGCTCCGGGAATTTTCTACACGGATAGGTCTAGAATCAAGGGACTTACTAATATTTTTAAGTTTGGGTTGTGAATAATTAGGAAAGTATACTACATAAAATTTTAAAAAAAAAATTAATTTTCTTAATTTTAAACAAATCCACTACATGTATACATAATTCGATCTCAAAAATAATTTTACACGTATAGGTGACAAAATTCTATTTTCTCACACACTAAATCACTTGATAATCAACTTCCTTGATTTTGCCAACTAGTTTTATAAACGTACTTCTGTAAAAAGTGCGTGTACAACTAGACTTTTTAAACTTTTAAAAAACCACCTAACATTTGAGAGTGTGATAAGAGTAAGGCTCAATGTAATTTTTCTTTTGTTTAATTGTCTAGGCCATTACATAATAATAATAATCATAATTATTTGAGTAAAATGTTTCAAGTGTTTTTCGTTGCATTGGGTCAGGTTGGGTATTAAAATAATAAAGTTTTTTTTTTTATCAAGTTAGGCCGAGTTCGAGTTGCACTCACCAACCTAAGGCCGGGGCCTGTTTGTTGAAATTTAAAGGTTGGGGATGAAAGTGTAAATAAATGCAAAGGTTGATCATACTACAATTCTATATAGCTAGCGTATGCTTGTTTTTAGAAGTTAAGATTTTATCTTAACATAACGCATGTGAAAAAGTTTTCATTCCCAGGAAAAAGAAATATGCTTTAACTCGTACGGGTTTTGGTCTTGAGGCAGTTGGATAACAGAATTAGATTCCAAATTTCTACTACTATAAAATTTGCAGAAATATGTTTCCTCTTTTTGTAATTTATTTGTTATTTGTAAAATATTCCTTTCTAGGTGGAAAATTTCATTCTTTTCTGGCACGTTTGGTCTTCAATCATAGAAGACAACTAATTTTATCCTTCTTTTGAAAAAAAAAAAAAAAAAGGGGAAAGAAAGAGAATGATCAGGCTTTGCCTTCTAGTAAAAATCTTTACGGCCATACTATTTATTAGACTTCTTATTCAAGATTTTTGACGGGTTGGTGTGTAACGACTCGCTTTGCTCTTTTCAAAGTTTAACCTTTACCCGTCAAAGTCAAATGTAGCACAGTCTAGTCAAGGTCAAATTAGACTAAGATACATTAATTTAATTTGGGGTTACCAACAATTAAATAAGTTTGAGATTTATATGACATCATATTACAAGTTGGTAGTTTTAAAGAAATAATGCATCAAGTTAGGGACCAAAATGAACTACAATACAAAGGTTGTGACTAGAGAGCCAATTTTGGAAATTAACATCAATATATCTATTTGGTCGTGTCGATCGAGAGCCCCGGGGGGGGGGGGGGAGGGAGAAAATGGAAAAGAAAAAGGAATGGAAATGAGAACCTAGCCGTGTCAAATTCTAAGTGGGTTCTTCAGCTAATTGTGTTCTCTAATTCTACTCGAATTTTAAGTGGTAAGTGGATGATTAGATTGTTCTACATTATGGTTAATTTGGGGTTTTTAATATATGGTTTGATGTGTGAATCTTAAACGGGGAAATGACGAGTTTGTTGATATAAGTTACATGTGTTTAAATTCCTTGAAGCATATGCATGATATAAGATTCTAAGGTTTGAAGTTATTTGGTGTTAACTTAAGGAATTAATTAATTAAGTGTATTTAGCTCCCTCTTTTTACTTTTGCCTCATGTTAGAATATGTGAATATTAAGGTGATTGTTAAATATTAGTTTAACCATATAAGGATCCAAGAGAAGTAAGTTATGCCTTGTTTGTTGTTTCAAGCTCTTGTTATGAAATAAATTCCTAAGGTTTATAATATGATATTGAATATTTAAGTTATGGGATTCCATGATGTGAATATGAGTTAAATAAAGAAAGTCATGGCTGAAAAGTTTCGTATTAGGGATATTTAGGTATTAAACAGATTGATACTATGATAATCTACAAGAAATAAGTGATGTTGAAGGCTATACTACATGTTGGGACGGTTTCTATACATAAATTGAAGTTTGACAATTTAAGAGATTTTGCTGTAAAAATTAGTAAGACGAGACTAAGTGGCGAAAATTTCGTTAATAATAAGCATTATTGAGGTTATGAGAAGTTGTTGGAACTATTGCCAGTAAGGATTTTTAGAAAATATGGATAGTAAGGGTATATATAAACTTAAGCTTTCTTAATGTGATATTATGATAGCTCATAAGATTAATGAACGTGATGATTTAGAAAAGGGGACAGCTTTGTATGCAAGCAAGATGAGAGAAAATTATATAAAATTGAGGATAAAAAGGGGGGAGTAGATCCCCAGAATTAATTGAAAACTTACAGTAGTAAAATAATGACTAGAATATAAAAATTTGTTACAGTAGTAATTAAATGTTGAACATAATTCTCATATTATGTTACAAGAAATGGGGAAGATATTAGAATCATTTAATAAACGAGCTAGATTTTCATGTATAGCCAGTGAGTAGAACTCTTCTCTTCTTTCTTTTTAAATGAAAATTGATTATGCTTTACGATCTCATGAATTTGCAATGTTTTATGATGATCATGCATTTCCATGAAATTTCATAAAAGTTGATACTTTCTTTAGAAAAGTTCATGGGGATTTTTTTTTATGTGAAATGATGTTCCATGTTTTATAGAGAAATGTTTGATTTGAAATGTGATTAATGAAGTATTAAAGCCACTCAAATCTATATTTTATGTTAATATTTATGCCGCCTACGACGAAGGGGCCTATGGCTCAATTATATTGATATGATATACTGCCCAGGCGAAGGGGCCTACTACTACCTATGGCTCAACTTGGTTATTGTACCGCTTTGGGCAAAAGGGCCATATGGTACCTATGACCTAAGCTAGTGTCTATATCTGTGTGACTTGATATGATAGTTACATGATGACTTAATATGATAGTTACATGATGACATGAGATTATGGATACTCTTTGGGTAGATTTTATGATTATTCTTAGAATGAAACGATTTTCATGATATTTTCTAACATTGTAATGACTCTATAAATGTTATGATCTGATATGAATTCAACAGTATTCATCCTGGATTTATATTTAAAATTATGAAAATCTAGAATCGATTTGTACATTTTAAACGAGATTTTGAAAATTGTATATTTTGACTCTCCAACTCACTAGGCTTATTATCTTACATGTTTTCTAAATGATTTTCTTACCGGGTATCAATTGGAGTTTGGTTGACTCGTTATGACTGAGCGCTATTTCAAGAATTCGAGTCACCACCTAATCTATTATCGAAATGAATTTGTTATGGGATTTGTTATTACTATAATTTATAGACTTGACGCTGTTAAGCTTCCAAGTACACATTGGGTATCTGGTGTGAATCATACTTTGTTTAGTATATTTCTTCATACATGAAGTGTTGTTACTTGGAATTATGACAATTCTTACATGGCGAGGTGTTAAAAGGTTTGATGTTGAGCATTTATACATGTTGGTTTTGCTATTAAATTAGGGAAGATATTGTCAAAAATTTTCTATAATAATTAACATATTCACAAGCCTTGATAGTATATTATAGTTGCTAGTTGAAATTTATCGTCACCACACGTCACACTTTAAGTATATTAGAGATACTAGGGGTGGGGCGTGTCATGGGGGAGGCGGCATGTGACAATAAAGTTGGGTACTTGGATTGGATTGGTTTTTTTTTTTTTTTTTATAAAAAGGAATTTTGATTCGGGTTAGGTCGGGCTCTGGTTGTAGCTAAAGTGGGGGTCTGTTGATCCAAAATTAAAGGTTGGGAATGAAAGTGTCAATTAATGCGATGCCTAGAGGCCTTTGCTGCACTTTATTATCTATATATATACTACCTAAAAGAGAGTAAGTAGGGGAAATATTTTTAGACAATTCTACCTCCACTTATTTAGTTTTATTTTATATTTACTCCTTGACATTATTAATTATTATTTTGATGTCATATTTGAGTTTTTTTAAATAAGTCATGCATTTATAAACACATTGAATTAGCAATTTAACACTATATAACCAATTATAATTGTAGAAATATGAAACTATCTACGTCTATATATACATCTACACTATATCTAAAAGAGAATAAGTGGAAAAAATATTTTTAGACAACTCTACCCTCGGAAGAGCACACGTCTGAATGTCATATTTTCCCTTGCCATTATTAATTATTTTCATGCATAATTTATCTATCGTACTTCTAATTGAAGAGGTTTGGAAGTTGAATTCATGCATTCATATCTCATATCGGTGAAGTAAATGAGTATATAAGTGTGGGTGATCAAATTTAATCACCAGTTTGGAATTTGAACTGAAATGGTTTGGAGTTATTCATACAAAAGGTAGAATGGTAAAATGAAATGAAATAGTGTAATGGCAAAATAAACTCCATTACCCACAATCATTATCAAATAGTAGGATTAATATCCATTAATTCTCATAATAATAAACATACATAAGTTACACTAAAATAATTGGTACATTTAAAAAATAAAAAAATAATTTGTCCTGTGGACACTTCAAAATTTCCTTTAAATTACTTCCTAAGTCCTGTGAACACTTTAAAATCTCCTTTAAATTACTCCCTCTGTAAATATCATCTCATTATCCATCTCTTTATATCTCTTGAGAACTCAGTTGGAGCCATAAAGTCCTCCCTTTTTTCTATTTTCACAATTATTTTCGGCGGCAACTGAATTTCTAACTGAAATATTTTCAGGCACATTTCCTATTTTCTTTGAGTGTCAAAGTTTATTGACTGCCCACCTCTGATAGTGTAAGAATCTTAAATTTACAGAACTTATATTTGTTCAATTCTCAAACGCCTTTGACTATTTTGTTTTTGTTTAGTGAACATGATCATTTGATGTTGCTAGATGTTCCAGAATGAAAATAAGATACCATCATGTCATGTAATTTATTGTTTACTTTTCATAACAAAAATTTTAATGCTTCGATCTCCATGTATATAGGGGTTATACGCAATGAAGCAAATAGTAGAACAGTTAAAAGTGATAGGCATGAGATAACCTCTTGCAATAGAATTCCAATTTGGGTTCAAAGAATATCCTTTCAACAAGAGACTAAAAAAGTTCACAATATGATTGAGATAATCTCATCCGACAATGCATTCCAATAGGATTTTATTAGTCTTTTTATACTGCTCAATGCAGAATATTTGAAAACCACAATAAGATGTAACTTCAAATTTCAGTGTTCTACAATTAACACTATCAATTTATCATTGTATTTTTTTTTGAACAAAAATTTGTCATTGTATTAGTGTTTTCATAGAATCATTAATTTCAGCATAAACCTAGTTAGTTGATTCTGTGTTGAGTTGGTCCTTGTATTTTGACTTATTTAACGTCCTTTCTCTTACATTGTAAAGTAGTTCGACTCACTACAAATGAGGGTTGCATGTTTCCGTCATTGGAATTTTTTTTAATATTTTACTTCAAGGCAAGATTTAAATTTTATTAGATAAATTACTGGACCAGCAAGTATAAAATAATTTCCAAGCTAGATCAAAAATTTTCTGAAACGTTAAAAACTATATATATTTGAATGAAAAAATCATCTCATAATGTTATTGCACAATTACGTGCAACTCACATGATGCATACTAGTTATCCAAAAATTAACAAACATATATGAGTAAATAGTTGACATGTGCAAATAGTTGCAATTATAAATGAACAACTTTAAGACAAATTATATCAATTTATAGATTTTTGTTGACGGTTGGCATTTTTCTGTTCTTATATTATAAAATTCAATTGTTTACTGTCGTAACTGAACCTTTTGGGGAAATCTGTTGGTTTCTAAATATATTTTTCATTTCGATTTGATATGTTTTAATAATTATAATTTTTTTTATTTTTTAGAGAATTAGGGGATTATGGGGGTTAGAATGATGAATCGAACCTAAATTAAAAAATCTGGTCATGGGTGCCTCAATAACCAATAAGTGTGCATTCTATTCTATAATTATAACATGGCTGGAAATAATTACAAAAGAGTATTGTTTTTATATTGTGACTTACTCTTCCGGTGCATCACATATGTGCTATATTAATAATTAATTAATTAATAGAAATTAGAAATTATAAAAGAAATTACTTTTTAAATTATTTTACGCATATATCTCATTTAATAATTTCTTAATGATCTTTGTTTAGAGGCAATACAAATTTACTGAATATCTAGGATAATTACGTGGCTAAGCCAAATTGCAAATAGTCCGTCCAACTAGAAAAACATGAATGACCATTCAAAAACAATAAATAAAAAAAAAAAACTAAGCAGAAACATGAATATTAGAAGCAAATGAAAAGGTCGTGTAGACAACTATATTCCTCTTACAAGGTACATAGTTGCATGAGCCACTACCTTATTCATTAAAATCAACAATCTTGCTGAGTACAGAAGCACTAGGATTAAAATCAAAGTTTGAGTGCAGGCTTGCAAACACTTGCCCTGACACGGCACACTCTCAGTATCTCTAACTTACTAGAAATGTGACGTGTGCCGATGATAATTTCTAGCTAGAAGTTAGAATTTACCGTCAAGGCTCGTGTATATATTAATGATCCTAGAACATTTTGACAGCATCTCTCTTGTTTTATTACCAAAACCCAACATGTATACTCCCCAATAGCAACACCAACACCAACACCAACACATTAACACATCACAATATGCTAATTTCTCATTATAAGTAACATCACCTCATAATTGGAGAAATATACTAAACTAAGTATGATTCACATGAGAAGACTCAATATATATTAATAAGTTTAATCCTATCAAAGCCTATCCTTCATGATATCAACAAATCAATAACAATTCCTATGTGATGGCTTGAATTCTTGAAATAGCAGGCTCGACCATAATGTGTTGTCCAAACTCCAATTACTACCTGGGAAGAAAATCATTTGAAAAACTTGTGAGATCGGAAGAGCGTCCCAGTGAGTGGAGTTTTTAAATAAACTTGCCTTGAGAATCACGTTGTATCCTTCGAAAAATCACGAATAAGGTGAAAAAGTCAATAAGAGAATTTTATAATCTGAAAATTGTAATCTCAGCATAACATTAACATGGATAAAATCATTGCATATTAAAACACGTTGTGAACATCATCTCATTTAACATTCATCGTAAAATGCATCAAAAGACATCATAGAAATCATTTCATTTCCATATCGTCAAAGAATTTTCCCCAAAGAGTATCCAACATACCATGATCATAATATCAAGTCATACGCGCGTAGACACCAGCTTGGGCTATAAATACCTTATGACCCCTTCGCCCTAAGCGGCACAACAAACAACTTAGGCCATAGCTAGCATATAGGTCCATTCGTCTGTGCGGCGTTCATTTAGTCAGTTTGAGTCATAGGCCCCTTCGCCCGTCGGCGGCATATCATTTGGTCAGCTTGAGCCATATAGGCCCCTTCGCCCGTAAGCGGCGTATCATAACATTGGATACAAATTTAGGGGCCTTCATGCATCATAAATCACATTTCAATCAACTCAAACATTTCTTTAAACATCATGAAATATCATTTCATATAACATCCATATGAACTTTCTTTTAAAGAAAATATCAATTTTTATGAACTTTCATAGAAATACATTCATCATCATAAGACATTTCAAATTCTTATGAAATATATCATCCTCATAAAACATTTCCAGTCCATGTGAATTCAAGCATAATTCAACTTTCATTTAGAAGAAAGAAAGAAGAGGAAGATCTTCACTCACCGGCTATGCTGCAATATGGCTCTTTTCATGGTTTATTTCATTTTTAACCTTTGTCATTGCCTGTGAAATCATGTGAAAACTCTACTTAACATTTAATTCCTTCTTGATTTCTCAATTCACATATATAACTCAATTCTTTTATTTATCCTTGCTCAATCCCATTTACTTTCTTTCTAACTTATTTACTAGTTAAAGATCTTCTAGTTCAACAAACTTTATCAACATGAATTTCTCTTTTTAATTTCAAGTTCCCTATTCCCTTGAATTCTTCCAAGTTTTATTCATTTTCCAATATATATGTATATGTGTGTGCGTGTGTATGTATATATGTATGTATATATATATAGCCGTTCCTTTCTTGTACTTATTTCAAAATTTACTTCATCTAAACAATTGTAATAGTATCACAAATTAAAGTCTTGATTACCCACTAAAAGTAAACAAAATCACTAATCCTTAACTTTTAGTTAAATTCCTATACTTGCTATTAACATTTAGTTGTTCATTAACTTAGATTTATTATTCTCAACTTCACCAAATTCCTCAGTTACCCTGATATTATGCCATAAAATTATAACCCAACTTATATGTAAAATTTCAACTTATTACTCCATATAACATTTCATCTTCATGCTAGCCACTATAATTCTTATAATAATAATAATATCAAAAACCTCAATATTGACATCTTCTAACACAAGGCAAGATAACTAAATAATTTATTCCTTAATTTAATTTCAATAACTTCCATACTAGAATCCCATACTAAGCATATGTTTCAAGAAAGCTAAATACATGTAACTTGTAACTACCAATTCATTATTTTTCCCCTTTATTTAATCCACAATTACATACTTGATTCCATAAAATCAAATTAACTTCATAACATCCCATTTAGATCCAAATCACCATTCCACACCCATTAATCTATGAATACTATGATTTAAAGCCCCAATAACTGTTCATTTTAAAATTTTCAGCTTTATATTCCCTTTTGAAGACTATGATTTCATACACTAACTTTATGTAATTCTTTTATAATCTTCATTTAATTTTAATCTCATGTCTAAGAATAATTCACACAATTTAAACCAATAGAAAGCTAATGCACTTAATTAATTTCTTAAGTTAAAACCGATACTCTCAAACCTTAGAATCTCAAATCATTCAATCTATCTCAAGAAATTCAGCCTCATGTAGTTTATATTAACAAACTAGTCATTATCCTCTTTAAAATTCATCACAAGACACCATATAGCAAAAACCCAAATTTCTCCACTTTTAGGGTTCATGAAATTCAACCCACAATATATATATATATATATATAGTAACTAAAAATTAAAGCCCATCATTCTTTCAACACAAACATCAATTATTTAGCCTCAAATCGTAGAAATAAGCCATAAATTTAACACCCAATAGAAAATACATAAACCCTAAAAATAATTCTTTAACTAACCTTTATGAAATTGCACAAGAAAATCGAACTCAAGGTCAAGCCATACAAACTAGATCAAAACCCTTCACTTGCTTTCTCTTTTCCTTTTTTTCTTTTCTTTTTCTTTTCCTCATTCTTCTTCTTTCTGCGTGCATTTCCAGTGTGTGTGTATGAATGTAAAATGCCCCAAAATGAAAGACAATTGATATATATAATATAAAATTTGCACATTTGGTCCCTCAATATTTTTGTTTACTATAAGTTGGTCATTGACAAAAAAAATCCTATTTACCTATAAACCCTTCAACCTTTAATTCTTCCTCATTTTGACCCAAATAATTTAATTTTTGACCTTGACTTAACTATTCCACTTTTGATTTTTGGTCCATAAAATTTGGGATGTCACATGCACACTATCAGATTCAATCAACGTGATCTTAATAATAATCTCTCAACGACATATATGATTCTTAGACCGTGAAACATAATATTTACAGTAATATTACATATTTACATTGCAAGTATGATCTTGAATAATAATACACATGGCAATAATGCTCCTTAGTGTACATACCAATCAACAAGGTTTATGCATGAATACTATATACTTATCTAACTTGGAGTGACATACATCTACAGCTATTGTTGGCATTATTTTATTTTTTATGTAGACATGATTATATATATTTAACTGCATGCATGTTAAAGCTAATTTTCTTGTAACTTTCAATGCACAATATCTATAGATAGAGCTGCTCATAAAAACCGGAAAACCGAATCGGCCCCAACCGGTTCAGGCCAGTTCGGTTGGTTAGGCTGCGGGTTCTTGAATGGCAAACCGAGCCGGTCCAGTTCGGTTGGCGGGTTTGACCGGTTGTTTCACCATCCACGGTCAAACCCGGTCAAAACTGACCGGACCAGACCGATTTGGTTTAACCGGTTTTGATCCACTTTTTTTATTTTTTTTATTTTTCCTCCCTTAAAACACGTTTTGGTCTACCTTATTTCACAAATTTAGTATTCACAAATTCAAATTCCAAACACTAATGAAACCCACCCAATAAGAAAGTATGAAACCCTAATTTTGCTCAATATGAAACACTAATCAAACATAGAAATATGAAACACAAATGAAACCCTAATTTTGCTCCTTCTGCTGCCGCCTCCTCTGATGCCGCCGCCGCCGCTGGCACTTCTACACCGTCGCCGCTGCTCTATTTCTGCTGTCACCAGTCACGACACTCCTCCGGCTCTGCTGCTTCCACGTGGCTAGTGCCGCCACTCCTCCGCCACTGCTGCCTCTATGCTACGCCGCCTTTTTTCGCGGCGCCGCCGCCGCCGCCACAGCTGACTGCTTCTCTGCCGCCGCACTGCCACCGCTGACCTCTCTTATCTCTCCCTTTATGAAACCCTAAAGCCCAATTCTCTCTCCATTTTAAGTAATAAAACTAGGCCGAAAATTGGGCCTAAAAATACAGTGACAACTTGGGCCAAATTTATGTTTAACAAAAAATATATTAATAGTTTAACCTGAAAACCGATCCGACCCATTGACCGGCCGGTCGGGCCGGTCTCGGTTTGCAAAATTGCAAACTAACTTTAAGTCAGGTGGGACTCGGGCTCTGGTTAGGGCCCAACCCGGCTCGGCCGACCCAACGCCCATGCCTGTCTATAGATTATTATGTAACATGTATGTTAGAATGGTCATTAGATGTTCTGTTCTGGTAATTACTAAACCAAAACACTCAGCCATGTTCAATTCATTGGGTTGCATCCCATTAGGAAGCTCCCAATTGTCGCAATGAACCAGTTGCGCCACTATAAATCAAACCATAGTGAGTTCCAACTGCATTCCAGGACACCCTCTTTGTCCAAACCCAAAGGATAAAAGCTGAAAATTGTGCCGTTGGAGATCTATATTTCTTCCAAAAAACCTTTCTGGACGGAACCTGTTTGCTTCTGCCCACACATTTGGATCTCTCCCAATTGCCCATGTATTCACTAATATGTGAGATGCTTTTGGTATATCGAAGCCATCAACTAGACAATCTTTAATGGACTCGTGAGGGATTAGCAAGGGTGCCACCAGATGAAGCCCAGAGATATCCTTTATTACCACGTCGAAGAATTCAAGATTGTCTAGGTCGGATTCCTCCACCGTTCTTTCTAGTCCAGTAATAGATTCCAATTCTTTTTGGAGTTTCTTCATGACATTTGAATGCCTAATGAGTCCAAAGAGTACCCAATCAACTGTAGCAGATGAAGTGTCGATTCCTGCCATAAACATGTCTTGGAAAAAAATGGCAGATCGGAATAATGCATTTGCTTGGGGAATATGAATAGAACAAATTGTTTGCATAAACATATGGGCTTAAACTTTTAGATGACAAAAAATGATAATTATACCACTGGCATGGCTCTTCCGATCTCATTGAGGCAATCAAATTCAAATTTGGCCTCTTCAGATTCCATAATGGCCATCACAAAATCCTTAGTTTACTTATCGTTTTTCTTATTCTAAGCATGATCATCAATAATATTTTCAAGAAAAATATATAAGCTTTCACAATAGCCTTAAACTTGTGCGTCAATCCCTAAATATCGAGCACACCAAGATAAGGAAAATAGTCCGCAATATTAGGAACAGCAGCCAACTGAATTTCCTTTTAACCATCTCTGAGAACCCTCTTTTTTCATCAAGAATATCCTTTTCATATGTATTGTTTCCAAACACTATAAGGCAAATTACTTCTCCAATCGACGAGGCTATTTTTGCGCTAACATCCACGGCTTTACCTAATTCAGAAGCCCTTTCAAGGGACCCCAACTTTTCCTTCTCATGGACTCGAATTGATTGATTTTGTGATTGCACTACAACAAATAAGACCTATAGTGGCGACAATTTGTGACGACATCAAAAGTTGTTACTACAGCATTGGTTGTAGCGGCGACTAGTAGCCTGAACCCTATAGCAGCAATATCATAATGTCGTCACAATGGTTCTGTCTATAGCGGCGACATGTAATGTCGTCACTATAGGTTCTATATATAGCGGCGACATCAAAAGTCGTCGTTATACTAGGTAACATGTTCGTTACTATAGTTGTAATAATCTATATAATATATATTATAAATATAAGATGTTAATAGAAAACTCATCTAGTCCAATTGGTGAGGTGTTTGTAAGTGAAGAGAAGGCCTTTGGTGCGAATCCTAGGGCGTGCAAATAATGTGTTACCTTAATTAAGGTAGAAATGGGCTGGGCTACTAGAGCGGGTCGGGTTGGGTCGGGCCGATGATGGTGCTGGGGAAAAAAATTTTTGTGGGCTAAAACCGTAGAATTTATAGCAGCGACATTCATGTTGTCACTATAAATATCATTATAATATGGTAAAAGGTCATTACTATGAGGCTATATGTACGGGCCTATAGTAACAACATCGTCGCCGTGAAAAATCGTCGCAATAGGTCTATAGCGGCGACATTTCAGTGTGTAACGATGACCGGTCTTTATTTTTTTATAGTAATTAACAACTCTAAAGTGCAAAGTTTGCACATATTACGCCAATAAGGGCCTTATTGTCCTAACGATATATTCCTACTCTGGTAACCGAAATACTTAGAGCCCTCATTGTGTGGCCTGCTGCAGAAAATATGACCATAAGTCTTGAGAAAAAGCTCGGCCGCGTTAGGAGATGACATGATGATGGTTGGAACAGAGCCAAACCTAAGATACATTATCGGGGCCGTGCTTTTGGCAAAGACGATAGAGATCTTGATAGGGATTCTTTCCCAACATGTGCAAGTGGCCTATAATTGGAAGCCCTCTTGGACCCAGTGGAAGTTTCATCTTCTTGCTTAGACATTTCACAAGGATCGGATAGACAGGTGCAATCAATACAAGTGATACCTCTGCCCAAATCCAGGCCATAGTAAGATTAATTTTGAAACTAGTATCGAGAGACGATCGATGAGGAAAATGACGATCAAAGTTGGCAGGGACGGAGCCAGGTTTTTGGTTCAGTACGGGCATCACTATAACTTGTGGTTTGTCGGTATATTTTTCTCGTGGCTAAAGTGAGAGTTTAAATTGTTAACGTAATTAATTGTAATAATTTTTTTAAAATCACAAATCTTAGAAAAGAAATTTCATTGAATCTTAGAAAGAATTAAAAAAAAAAAAAGGATTACTAAGAAAATAATAGTCTGTTTATTGAAAAGAATTATGTTAACTTGTCACCAAAAAAAAAAAGAAATAATTATGTTTTTTTTTGAAGTTAATATTAAAAAGAAAAGAGAATAAAAGAAAGAATTATGTTGGGCCAGTTTAAACGGATTTTAAAAGCCCAAAGGACCCATTAAGTCAATTGAAACAAGGGCACTTAAGTAATTTCCTAACGAAAGTCTTCTTCCCTACCGTCTTCACTACCTGTTTTCTCTTTCCTTTTTCTCAAACTCTACAACTCTTTTCGGGATCCACGGCGGCTGAGGTGATTTCACTATGGCAACATAAAAAGTCTCGTCGAAAACTCAGTGCGGTCATTGGACCGTACTCGTCCTACATTAGCTCCGTTCCTGAAAGTTGGTAGGGAAATACCAAGAAGCCTAGGTGTAGATATTTATAACACAATTACTATTTCTGTTTTCTTTAGCAAGACCGGACCCACTACCATACGTCTAGTGTCTTATCATTTCTCACGGATATATAATCAACGGGTGTCAAGTTAAATGTGCCCTTGACAAATGGTTGCTTATAAACGGGAGAAGATCATCATTTCATTTCATTGTTATTACTTCATTTATGAAAAATGTCAAAAATGCTGGCAAGTAGAATACACTTTTTGACTCTTTTTTCCCCCTTCTTAAAAATTCTCCTAGGAAAATATGAAATGGTGTAAGTTAATAGTTCTACAAACAAGTTTTCAACTAAATACCTTACTCACCTATTAAAATAAGCCGTTCTCTACATGAGAGTGGCCCTACATATAGTGAAGACTAACTCATTGTGAGAGGTGCTCATTTTAATACATAAATATGGTGCTAATTTGAAAATGCTTGCAACTTTGTTACGCATCGTGATTAATAAATAAGAAAATAAAATGGCGTTATTAGAAAGTAAAAATGTTCTTAAATTTTATTTCTAATAATATTAATTAAAATTTCTTAATCTGTATGAAAAAAATAGAAGGGAGTGTCAGTTGGATATACTTCCACCCCAAAGGATAGCGCCATAAATCAGCTAAGAGTCATAACAGAACTATTTTTACCAATACTATATGTTTGCCTGTGGTTCTCAAATAAATTAAATTCAAACAAGAAAGGGCATCTACATTTCTCAATAAATCTATGAATCGGGATCCTAATAAATCATGTCAAGAATGAACTCGACAACGTGAGATAGACAAGAAGTAGGGAATTGAAAATAATTTGAAAACATCAAATATAAACATTAATTTAATTTGAAAGCACAAGGTATGAACATGGAGAGATGACTCAAAGATATATCATGCATACCTTAAGGAACTGCAATCTGAACATGAAATCTCAACAAGAAGTTGTTTTTTAACTTTTGTAAGAAAGAATTCGCTCTTCCGATCTATCATGGATTACAAGTCCAACAATATGATTTTGGTCAAGAGACAAAACACGGGACTGTCAAACGTACGATTTTGATCAAGATACATCTAGTGTCTTCATGCCCCCTTTTTACACACGAGTCCACACATGGAAAAAGAGACTCATACGTGTTTCTATGCCATGTGAACAAAATTGGTGTACGTACGTAGTAAGATACGCCACATATGTAGAGAAGGGGAGACCTGGTGTCTCCACAACGTGACTAACCAAACATACATATTATATATTACATCTGATCAGGATTTGAGCCATTTGTAAATCAATAAAAAAATTCGTGCTAGATTCGACACTTTCACGGGATTTGTTCCAATACATATTACTCCGTCTATTTCTATAAAGAATAAAGATAGTTCACTATTTCTTTAATTTTTCATTCGTTCTAAATTATTATTATCATCGTTGTCGTTGTTTGTCATAGTCACCATCATCATCATTCATTCCAAATTATAGTATACTTTCTTTATAAAAATATAAAAAGTTTTTTATAATTTTCTAACACTCAAATATTTTCTTAATATTAAGTAACTATAAAAGTATATAAAAGCAAAATATTTTTAAATTTTACATTTCCAACGTTAATTAAACTTTCTTAGTGAAAAATGAAAGTAGATTACCTATAGGCTATATGAGATGCAAAGAGAACAAGTCTCTAGCAATTTTGGTCAACTACTACTGTTTGCGCGTGGTTTAGTTCAACTCAAGCCATTCTCTAAGGAAGGAAGACTTCTTGAGGCAAAGTCCTGACAAGGGAAGGATCGAAATTTTACCCTTCAATGGGCGTAAGCCCACAATTATATATATCAAGTAGTAACAATTTCAAAAAAGTAAGTCAAATTACATTCTCTCAAAGTTGAATTTTTTGTGTCCTTTCCGCACTTGGCTCTCTTTATTTACACTAGCTAGTGCTCGCACGCAACACTTAAGTTGCAACACATAATACAGTGGAGACCAAAACACAACTACAATAACCTGACATCTAATAAAATGAGGAATTATCATTTGTTACTTTATCAATACCTCGACTCTGAATATTAGTTTAATAAATAAAAAAAATAAAAAAAAATCTTTGGGAATGATAAATTGATAAAATTAAAAATTGCGTCAACTATATAGTAAAATTACAGCTACATTAACGAAATGCATATTATATAGGAATGCAAAGACTTATTTCAAAATGCACCAATCATTTATCAATGCTCTATATAGACTTAATTGAATGGAATGAATGGCAATGTATAGACAAATTTATGCTACATAAATTAAAAAAAAAAAGGAAGTTATTCACAAAATGTAGGGACCATATTGTGAACAACTCAACTCAATGATACATCTCAACAAGAACAACAACCAAATTCGAAGAGACAAATAGAGAGGAGAAGAAAAACAATGTAAACCCTAGCAAAACTAATGATTCAAGAATAATGAATACAAGACCTAAGTTATTAATATACAAGGACTAAAACTACACAACTAAAGAGGTGAAGCACTAAATTAAATAAACACAATAAAGGCTAAATTAAATAAACATAAACTCTAACATCCCCCCAAAACTCATGATGCTACAACAATGAGCAGTGAGAGTTTGTCACACAAGAAACAAAAGCCGTGAACTAAATGGGACTTAGTGAAGAAGTCCGCAAGCTGCGAAGAAGAAGAGACAAAAGGTAACGAAATAGTGCCCTGCTGAAAATGATGACGAACAAGATGACAGTCAACCTCAATATGCTTCATTCGCTCATGGAACACTGAATTATGAGATATCTAAATAGCACTTTTATTGTCACAATACATAGGTGTAGGAGAAGAGAATGAAACACCTATATCTGAGAGTAACCATCGTAGCCAAACAATCTCAGTGGTTGTAGAAGCCATAGCACAATACTCTGCCTCAGTAGAAGATCGTGAAACCACGGACTGTTTCTTACTCTTCCAAGAAACAAGAGAATCACCCAGAAAAATACATAAACCAGTAGTCGACTTGTGATCAATGGGATTACTAGCCCAGTCTGCATCTAAATAAGCACAAAGCTCCAAGGAAGATGTAGAGGGAAATAGGAGACTTTGAAAATAGGAGCCACGAAGATAACGCAAAATACGAACCACAACTGCCCAATGAACAGCAGTGGGAGTAGACACAAACTGACTAACAACACGGACAGCATGAGCAATATCTAGACGAGTGATAGTAAGATAGACAAAGGAACCCACTATAGTACGATACGGAGTAGGATCAACTAGTGTCATACCATCAAAAGGCGAATAATGAACATTTGTCTCAATGGGAGTGTCCGCTATTCTAGTATCAATAAAACGAGCACGTTCAATGACATCTGCAGTGTATTTAAACTAAGACAACATACATCCTCTGGGAGAAGAGGCAACCTCAATGCCTAAGACGTGTGCTCTTCCGATCTCAAATCCTTCATTTCAAAGCAACGGGCTAACTTACACTTCAAATCGGCAATCCCATTAACATCGTCACCAGTAATAATTGTGTCATCAACATATAGCAAAAGAATAATATGACCAGTAGAAGTATACCGAAAAAACATAGCGGAATCATAATGGCTAGAAGTAAAACCAAACAAAGTAACAACAGTAGAAAATCCCTCAAACCATGCACGAGGTGCCTGTTTGAGGCCATAAAGTGCCTTCTTTAGTCGACACACATATCTACGAGGGTGTGACACACCAGGAGGGGAGTCATGTAAACTTCTTCTTGAAGGGTCGCATTCAGGAAGCCATTTTTGACATCCATCTGAGAAAGACTCCACTGATGAATAGAAGCAACAGCAATAAGGGTACGAACAGTGGCCATCTTTGCAACAGGTGCAAAAGCCTCATCATAGTCTGAGCCATATTGTTTACTAACCCCTTAGCAACAAGTCTAGCCTTGTACCACTCAACGAAACCATCAGATTTAGTCTTAATTTTATAAACCCAAAGAGATCCAATAGCATTCTTACCCGAAGGTAAAGATACCAAATCCCAAGTTTCTGTCTTTTGTAGAGCAGAGAGTTCATCATTCATAGCCTTTTGCCAAAAAGGGTCTAGAGCAGCTTCTTTATAGGAGGTAGGTTCAGAGAGTGCATGGATAGATGACAAGAAACAACAAAAAGATTCTGAATAGTATCAGCAGTCAAAATCAGGTACCTGAGTAGACTTACATATACGTTGAGTATATCGAGGTAGTGGCGGAAGAGGGGGTGGTATGGAAGAAGAAGATGTTGGACCCATAACCTCAGTTGATGGTTGAAAAGCCATAGGAGAAGGGACATCCTGAGACATCGTATGTGTACCTGTAATAGTTGAGGAATCTATTGTAATAGGAATGGGGGCAGACGGGATATTATATGTGAAAGGGTCAACATGAATTAGATCTGATTTAATCACAGTGAGAGTATTTCCAATAATAGAGAAAAATGGGATGTGTTCAACAAACACAACATGACTAGAGACATATAGCTTTTGGGTGATAGATCATAACATCGAAAGCCTTTTCTACCTTCACTATATCCCAGATAAACACAAATAGCAGAACGTGATATCAACTTACTACGTTCAGCTGTGGGAAGAAATACAAACAAGTACATCTAAATTTGTTCAAGTAGCAGCACAATTCGAGTAAATATTAAAATTTAGGGTTAATTTCAAAAAAAGTCCACAACCTTTAAGCTAAGAATCGGTTAGTTCCCTAAATTTTCTTTTTCACTCTTTTGGGTCTCCACCCTTTCAAAAATTCGCACAATAGGTCCTTTTCATCACTACTCCGTCAATTTTTTAAAAAAACGACGGTTATACTCTCAACTTTTTAACTTAAAAAACAAAATATTTAAAAATAACTAAAAATTTAAAAAAAAAAAAAAGGAAAAACCCACCCATCCCTACACCACCCTCCCTCTCATGAAGCTGCCATAAATGTTGTTGTTTCCTACAGCAGAAATTGGGGGACGAATCCCCCTTATGGCAATAAAATGTTGCAGGAATGGGAGGATTCAGCCCCAAAATGTTGCCAGAAACGGAAAATACTGCCGTTTCCGACAGCCAGAATTGGGAGGTGAATCCTATTGCTGCCGAAAATGGGGGATTCACCCCCTCCCAAAATACTACCAGAAATGACAGCAGACGCTGCCATTTCCTACAGCAAGAATTGGGGGAGGAGGGTAAATCTCTTCCAACAGTGGCATTTTTGCTGCCAGACAGGGGTAATTCACCCCCGGTTTCTGCTGTTGAAAATAGCAGTAAAAATGCTACCAGAAATGGCGCGGCATTTTTGCTAGCGGAAGGGAGGAATTCACCTCCAGTTTCGGATGTCGAAAATGGCAGCCAAAATGCTGCCAGAAATGGCGGTAGTCTACTGCCATTTTTGACAGCATTTTTTTAAGGGGGTGAATCACCCCTTTCCAGTAGCAAAATGATCCCTGGAATGAGGAATTCACCCCTCAATTTCTGCTGCTGAAACCGGCAGCTTCATGAGAGGGAGATGGATGAAGATGGTGGCGTAGGTGTATGGGGTGGGGTGGGGTCGGTGGGTTTTGACTTTTTTTTTTAATTTTTTAATTATTTTTAAATATTTTGTTTTTTAAATTAAAAAGTTGAGGGTATACCCGTCATTTTAAAAAAATGATGGAATAATGATGACAATGATCTATTGCGCAAATTTTTGAAAGGTTGGGGACCCAAGAGAGCGAACAAAAAAAGTTAGAGACTTAACAAATTCTTAGCTCAAAAGTTGAGGACCTTTCTGTGAAATTAACCCTAAAATTTAAGGATATTCAATCAAAAAGAAATTCTCAATTTTTCTAACCTAGACCTAAGATGTAGGACAAGATTTAGAGCATGCAATAACATCGGTGGCCTCCTTTATAGTCCAAATTATCGATGCAAGTCACTCCTTCGCTCACTCATCTTCACACAAATCAATTATACATCCGTCTCATTAAAATAGTCTAACAATTATTTTTACATAGATTAAGATACGATAGTTAATATAGTCGAAACATTAAATTGTACTTTATATTTCTACATATACCCTTATATATCATTAATTGTTTAAAATACTTTTAATGTATAGGTAGTTGAATAACACTAATTTACTAGGGGCACATATGAAAATGAAAAATTAAATACATGTTTAATTTGATAAGTGGACTATTTTTTTAAAGCATACGACAATAGAATAGTGGACTATCTTTGGACGGAAAAAGTATTAAAATATGTGCGCACGGTTTTCCATCCAAAAGAGTTGAGTGTGTTTGATGGGAAATTTTTTTTTAATGGAAAATGAGTTTTTTAACCTAAATTCCTATTTTTCTAGCTTTTGTTTGACATTTTTTTCCATGAAAAATAGTTCTTACCTTTTATTCACTTGACCACATTTTTTTTTTAAATAAAGAAAACATTTTCTTATGGGATTTGTAGGTTTTTATTTTCTAGGTAATTTATATTTTTTCTGATGGATAATTAAACACGCTATAATTTGTTTCCTATGAAATTCAATCACTGGTAATTCAGTTGATAGGAAATTATTTTCTTTCTAACTAAATTTCATTTAAATGCTCTAGCTTCTTTGCGAATTTATTGACCATATATCACATAATAAGAAAAGTACATAAAAGTGACATTGTTTTAATATATACACTTTATTTTGTAGAATAACACGTTTTATTTAGATTGAAAATCGTTTTCTTGTCTAGTTTGCATTTTCTTCTTGGACACTAAATAGGTGAATCTTTTCATATATTTATAACTACTCCTTCCATTTCAAAAAAATATTCCCCTTCTATTTTTCACACAGATTAAGAAAATTCAATTAATGTTATTGAAAATGTATAATTTATTAATGTATTTTCTAATATGCCCTTTGGTGTATTTAATATTTCACTTTATATCTTCTTTATTATTAATTATCATGCATAATAAATAGAGGTATTTTAGAAAACTAAAAAGTAAAATAAGGAAATGGGAATATAATTTGAGACAGCTAAAAAAAGAATAGGAGAATATCTTTTTTGGACAAATCAATGAAAAAATGTTAATTAGAAGGAATGGAGATCCATATGCAGTCTTAAATAAATACTCCACATGTCTCACAAATATGGGGTTGTTTCGTCAATGTGTTTCATGTACTAATTATTTTATTTCAGTGGTTCTATTTTATTGATAATCATGCACATTAAATAAGTGTATATAAGAAAATTAGGATTTCAACTACAATTCTTATAGAAAAGTGACACGTGATTCGGGATTTTTCTGTCGATTCAATCCCTCATCGGTTTGATCTAAAAATATGATTTTAACAACTTTGTTCCAGACTTGTAGAGTTTTTTTGGATAAGGAGATCAGCGCTAGACTAGTTTTCATGCATGGCGTTTTTGGGACTCAGCTTTGTTTGATTGTTGGGGGAGTAATTGGAAGGGGGTATCGAGGAGGTAGCATAAATGCCAACTAACGTATCAGTGAGTATTTAATGTGAGGAGCGGCACCTGGAATGTCTCTCTCAAGTGTCAAAATTCAATCAGTTGCAACCGCATACATGCAAGCGACTTCACATTTTACGATGCCACGAAGCTCACAGTGTTTGAAGAAAAGAAATTTGACCGTGACGCCAACAACTTCCACATTTACATTTAATTCATTTCTCAGCTTTAATTAATTAATTAATTAATCTTTTATTTTTCTTTTTATTTTCTTTTTTTTGAACCTTTCGTTCCTATTTTCAATTTTTCTTTATTGCTTCACTTGGACTTGGTGTCCATATTGGTACCATATGGTATGAATGAACCAACAACCATGATCAGTTGAACATGGTCAATCAAAGGAACAATCACTAGATGATATATATACGAATGAATACATTCTGAATATGAACACTCATTACACCAAACGACTATTAATATGAACACTCAACCAACCCTTGACGAACGAGTATTCCGTGTGTGACGGTTATCTTCGATCACAAATGGTAACAATCCACCATCACAAATGGTAACTACCCACTAATCAACCACTTATAAAAAAGTTTGAAATCCTTTAATTGATATGTGATATTCTTCCAGAATATATTTATTATTTAATAAATATATTCCTCTCTTGATTTTTTATAAGTTAACTAACTCACACTGAAGTAAACAACGGAGGAAAGCCCCGCCGTTTCCTACCAGCCTTAATCCTAGAAGATGGATTTTCGGAATCACATCAACACCAACAGATTACCGAAACCATTTCGGCATGACATATGATGATAATTGATCGTTTGGGAAGCGAATTTTTCACATTTGGTAGAACAATTCTATGAATAGATAAACATGGCACGTAAATGTATCAGATTCCGTCATCCTAATTAACATCCTCGGCATATGATACCCCTCGAAGATTATTTAAAATTATTACTTATGTTAAAATAAAAGTGAAATATTAAATTTTTTGTGAACCTTCACATGATTCTTCAATTTCTTCTTTCCAATAAAATGCGCCATCTAGGTAATTTTCAAAGACTTTAATTTGATGATGTAGTAATATAATATTGTGTTAACAAAGTGACCTTATTGCAATTAGATAAAAGTTCAATTATCTAATTGCTGATAATTAAAACTAAGTGATCTAGTTGCTATTAGATCAGAGTTCAGTGATTTAATTATTGGCAACTAAAGTTAAATTAAATAATCCATATGCAAGTGTTGTGAAAATTTAGTAATTTCTGGTAAGATTAAACCCTCAAAAAGTATACACGTAGGCATCGGTTTCCTCAAACAGTCTGAATTGATTTGTTTTTAATGTTTATTTTTTATACTACAAAAGGATAGTAAGAAAGTGAAATTGAAACCTTATTTAAATATAGGGTAAATTTCACATATGGTCCCCAACTTTTGCACTTTCTATCATTTGGTTCTCTAACCTTTTTTTTTTCAATGCCGTAGGTTCTCAAGCATCTTTCATAAATTAACTCATAAAGGGCTTTTATTTCACATTTCTAAAACCTACTTACATGCCAATCCTTTCATTAATTTATGGCTAATTGGCACGATATGACCCTAACCTTTCAATTTATTGTGCAAACTAACCAACTTGGCAATTATAACCTTTTTAGCACAATCTAACATTTTTATGTTAAAAAGACAATAATACCCTCAAATTCAAATTTAATTAAAATTACTATAAAATAAATAAATAAATCACAAATATTAAATTTTATTGAAACATCATCAAATTTATGTAGTGATAAGTGATAACGAAAAATACCTATGAATTCGATAGGAGCCTGCCTGAATGAAACAATATTTTAGGAAATGTAATCCTGCATAGCTAAGGGTGCCTCACTGAACTAAAATGTATAGAAAAAATATAAAATAAATTGGAACAAGTTTTAAAAATGATAAAGAATATAACAAATTAGATCGATAGGCAAATCAAAAAGTCGAGTTGGACAGCCCACTCTCACATCAATCTGGTATGTTCATTCCTTGTATTAGGCAGATGGAGAAGCGGATCTGTCTATCTCACCGTTATCACTAAATTTTCATCCTTCGATTTTTTTAAAATATAAATAAATTATATTTTTTCTTATTTTTATCAATTTCTTATTTAATAGTAATTTTTAATTCAATTAAAATTTGGGAGTAATATAGTCTTTTTAAGTTAAAAATTAAAAATGTTATATTACGCAAAAAAAAAAAGTGAGATTTGAGGTTAAAATTGTCAAGTTTTAAATCTTAGAGTTATATTGGACAATAAGATGAAAATTTGGGTTAAATAGGAAAGAATTTTCGATAGAATGGTCATATATGTCTACATGGTAGGACAGTCCTATATAATAAATAAGATTGTATGCCATTTGTGCTTTCTTTTAAAAATGATAACAAAAATGATTAATTAAATAAGTTGGGAATAGAATAAACTTGCCTAATTATAATAACAACCAAAATTCAATGTCAAATTTAGTTTGTTATTCATAACAAGCAAAATTGATAGAAAATTTTAATACTATTTCATTTTAACTAGAAAGCTGGAAAATTATTTTTTGAAGATAAATATAATCACATTGTCACATAATAATAAAAGTGGATTTCTAATGTTAAAAAGGTGATTTTCTATTTTTTTAACAAACGTCACACGATCGGAAGAGCACAAAATTTTTTTAAATTTTGCAAATTATCACACTTGTCTTGCAAATATTTTTCTTTTGTTGCATTCATAGATTTCATTAATTAGTACATTGCGTCCCGTGAATTTTGTGTCAAAAAGTCACTTCAATTGGCATAAAAAGATTACATTGGCTTTCATAGCTTCAAATAATTGAAATAAATAAATTAACAAATAAATAACAAAAGTAAAAATATATAAAAAAATTGCCTCCAATTTGCATGCTAATTAAAAGTTAAATACAATCAGATCAATTAAAAAATTTATCTAATTCCTTTCAGGAAAAAATTGATCTAATAATTATATAATGTAAAATTATTTAATTAAATAAGTTAGAATTAACTGCCAAAAAAAGTTAAAATCTAAATCAAGATGAAAAAATGTTATTTATGTGTAAGTTTAATTAGTGAAGATAGAGAAATAAAATAAAGTACAAGTGGCACATGTATAATTCTACTTGTTATTGATTTAGTGGATAGTCTTATGTCGTAAATATATAAGACTGTCTTATTAAAAACTTTCTCGTTAGATAGCGTTAATTAGCCATTAATTTATGAAAAGCGTACATGCCATCAAAACATAAATTAAGGGGCTTTTGCCCCCAGGGCATATCTCCAAGTGGCAAAGGGGAGGGCGGTAAGGGCTCAGCGCGGTAGTGTGCAGAGTTCGATTCCCCGTAAGGTGGAACTGGCTTTGTTGCAAGCGGGAGTTACCAATGGGTTAACAGCCCTGGCCTTGCCATTGCTCTCCACCCTGGCTCCTTAGAGGCACATCCTGCGATTTACATCCTCCACCAAAGATCCAGGGCAAGGTCGGTGGGGGCCCTCAGGGTTGGGGTTCAACCTTTATAAATTAAGGGGCTTTTGTTTCGCATTTCTCAATACTAAAGGGTCTAGATTCTATACCTATAGTTATTATCCCTCTCCCCATGCATATTAAATATGGTTGGAATTGTAAATTTTTTGTATGTCCTTTCTATTTTATCCTTACAACAAATTTTATCCTTACAACAAATGACATAAAAGTAGTGTGAAAATGATTAACGATAGAGCATCTCCAATGCAAAGTCAATATAGAATACTTTAAGTGTATATGTGTTAAAGAATATTAACATTACATTAAAAAAATTCTCTAATACAACAATGTCAACATTGTACATTTTATTAGAGATTTTGAAAAAAAAAAAGAAAAAGAGAGAAATATATTGATTAGATAAATCAATACTTGACATTGTCTATGAAATGTCATCTCATGACATTCTTTATCACAATATCTAGCATTTAATATGCCAAACCATCTCTTTTTTGCCATTTGTGATATTATTCCATGACTATGACTATGCATTAGAGATGCTTTTATTGAGAGATGAAATGTCTACTTTAATGTTTAATATTCCAGCTATTTTTAATAAGGGTATTCTAGTATAAGAAATAAATTATACTCTCAATAGAGAAACTGAACTATAACTTAAGACAAACGAAAATGAAATGCAAGTCTATCTGAGCGGAGCGGAGTGAGTAAATAATACTATAGTAAAATAGAAAAAGTAAAATTAAAAAAAAAAAAAAACAAAGCAAAAGAAAAGAATGTCAGTCTAGTTACTCTAGTAATTAATTTTGGGTTGGAGTTCTTGTGTGCCATAAATTGCTTCTACTAGATTTCTTTGCAATTTGCATATAAATTAGGCCGTTAGCATCCCATTACACTAGTTCAAGTCACTGATGCATTTCCAGGCATCTCTCTCTCTCTCTGGGAGAATATTGTATATGAGCTGGTATTTTTGTAAACCTATTCCCTTGCTGTTTTCATATATATATGCAGGTTACTTTTGAACATATATACTACAGAATGATCATGAAAATCACTGGTCTGGTTTCTGAGCTTAAGGTTGATAATTACTTGGTTCATCCTTCGGCTTCCATGCTTCTAATAATTGCCTTCTTCCGTATGTATCTCTTCCTTTTTGATCATATATTCCGCCATTCATTAGTTACACATAATTCTTATCTAATCTAGAATTTATTTGATGCAGTCGTAATTAGTAGTCACGGAGCGTCGGAGCCCGTGAATGAAGCCGGTCTCATTCATGAGCCAGACGCATTTTCCAAGGGAAACTATACAGCCAGAAAGCTACCGCTCTCTTCTGGTATGTTATTTATAGTCAGTCAATTACACTACCCTATAAAACTCTAGTTAGAAGTAATCTAGTACCAGACCCGGGTTCCATAAGAATATGTAGGGTGGGTGGGGTACGTGCTCTTTGAACTTTTTTTATTATACCACGTCACCAGGGTTGCTTCGTTAAGAAACCAATTGTCTGATTCTAGATCATTTCCGAAAAATCTAAAATCGATATATATGCTAAATTCTTGTTCTACGGCAGCCGACGAGGATAACGACGATGGCTACATGAACCGCATGGGGGCGACATGCTCGAAGGACAACATACTTGTATATCAAGGTCCGACGACGCCACTACCAAACGGAATCCCGACATACACGGTCGATATCCAAAACACTTGTACATTGGAAAGTTGTAGCATTTCCGACATCCATTTGAGCTGTGGATGGTTCAGCTCGGCGAGATTGATCGATCCGAGCGTGTTTAGACGGATTGGATATGACGACTGTCTTGTAAACGACGGGGCGCCGATGAATCCCGGGGAGTGTATCTCTTTTCAGTATGCTAATAGCTTTAAGTATCCTCTTTCTGTATCATCTGTAGCGTGCTCGTAAAATGCTATACTATTTAATTTGCTGCATCGTTTTGTCGTAATCTTTAGTTCTCTGTATGTTATTATGTAAACTTATGTTTTGCTCTTATTTCAATATATTCCAATGCAAATGCGTCTCTTCAAATCTAGAAAAAATTTCATTACTTGTATTATTTATAATTACTCCTACATTATATTTCCAATATGTATAATAATAATAATAATAATAATAATAATAATAATAATAATAATTCATTCATATATGTAACACTATCAATGTTTTTTTTAAAGACTATCACTGTTGAATATATAGATTTTAAAATAATTTTTGCTTTTGTGTTAAGTCCAGCAAGTTTGATCATGGTCTACATAATTTAGACTATTTAGTATGCAAAGCGGTGATTGTCGCACATAATGTTGAAAACCATTAACAAATGTGTCGGACAATACCATCCACATGTGGGCGGATCAATCACCGCCCCCATATAGGCGGGGGGCGGTGTAAATTCACCCACCAGTGGGTGGGTGAACATTTTTGCAATACCGTCCCATATATATATAATTTCAACTCGTACTTTGATCGAATTCATTTTTATGCAATTGTTGCTATAATATAATTCAAAAACCGGAACGTATTCATGCAAGTAAATTATTATTATTTGCCAGTAAAATATAAAATTTGTATACCTTATTTATGAGTCCTTCTATGAAGAGAGTCTCAATCCCCCAACCCCCCATGTGGTGTAGTCACATGGCAGAGTCACTTTCCCGAAGAGTATCTCCAATGCATATTCAAAGTCGAATGTCATGGCTCAAAGTTCAACATGAGATAGATAAACACAAAAAAAATTGATGGGTCTCATATGTTTCCTATTTTCTTTTAATCACTTTAGTCTATTTTACCCTATTTTTTCTTCACTTTTTCTTCATCGTTTGATGTGCAATGTCATATATCTACATTCTTCTTTACCATGTCAATCATTATTTTATTATTATTTTTAAATTTGTCTCTATCTCTCTCCTCTTTTTTGAATTTTCCTCTATTTTTCTTCAATTCTCTCTCTCTTCCCACTCAATTCCTCTCTCCTTTTTCTCTCTATCTCTCTCATGTTGAATTTTGAGCCATGACATTCGACTTTGAATATGCATTGGAGATACTCTTCGGGAAAGTGACTCTGCCAT